>OZ022265.1:102663769-102958769 GCA_963978885.1 Nemotelus pantherinus | reverse complement strand
AAATTCGCTCAGGAAAATAAAACTTTTTGCACTATAACTTCCAGTGCAGTCATGAAATCAATACGAATTTCATACAATTAATGAAACCTGTCATAAACATTATTCAGGCCAAATTTGGTTGAAAAGCCACGATAGGGTTGCCAGCTATTGTTGGTTTTGTGTTTAATTGCAATATCTTTATTAAGCGGTTTTATCATAGAATTTTCAAATAGTAATGATATTGTAGTGACAATAAACAGCAAATATTAAGCTTTCGATTATTTGAAAAAATTCGCTGCAGGTAACTCTAAATTTCTTTATACTCCTTTAACTTCGAATGTTATACAACAACGTGAAGCAGATGTGATATATTCTTGGCTTTGATACTGGCAGAAGGTTGCCAGCACGAGTCGGTTGTGCTACTTTTGTATCAATAAACGCTTACAGTTAGTATTCATACCGGAAACATTTACAATTAAAATAAATAATCAATGTTGCAATTCGCAAAGTTCTGCAAATTTTTCGGATCGCAGCCCCAAACACCAACTTCAGTTACAGTGCTGCAGGCACTGAGCATTTTCTTCATTGATGTTATATGAGATGCTGCTTTCAAAATTATGTGAAATAAGCAACTGATAACGAATATAATTAACCCGTGTTTTGCTCTCATAAACGTTGAAATTCATGAAACAGTTTGGAATTTGAAACAGTTTGGTCGTAATAAGCAGCACATGTGGTGGAATATGCACTCAAAACCTGCACGATTCTTCTACTGTTCTTCGAACATTAGTGTTTCTAGCGGTTCAGGTGCGCTAGAGTTTTTTTTTTTGATTCAGCTCCAACAGCTTTTGTCAGTCATTTAGAAATTTCACTGTATTGGAAATTATGGGTGCATTGGCATTTTATCTTCGATTCCGCAACTTTTTGAAAATGTTGTCTACGATTAACTTTCTCCAATTGCTGACTTCCGTCTGAATATGCAACAACAGTCTACTCGGACTCCACTAACGCGTTTGATAGAACTGATCATTCTACCTTAATTCCAAAGTTTTTTTGCCGGATCTTTACTTAGCTGGCTGACTTCCATCGAAATCGAGCACAATGTGTAAAATTTCAAAGTCTTTTATCGAAAAAAGTTCTTGCTATCTCTGGTGGCCCACTTCTTTTTGATATAATTATTTTCGACCTACCTGTCGTCCTAGCTAATATATTTATATCATTTACTTTACGCAGACGATGTTAGAGTTTAGTGCATCATTGAATTTAAATCTAATGCACTCTCTCCAATCTAAGCTCAATTCAGTTGATCATTAGTCCAATGAAAGCTTCACCTTGCATTATGATAGAATACTTTCTTGTGCAAAAAACAATTACGCTGCATCAAAAGACGTGCCGAAGAAATTCGTAACCTTTGGAGCACAAGATCCTTGTATACTTCACTTGTATGCCCTATTATCGAATACGCTTACATTAGTTGAAATCTGGCTTTTTAACCCTACAGTAACAGACTCGAGTCGATATAAAAGCAATTTTTACTCTTGGCCTTGACAGATCTCTCCGATTCTTACAATTTTAAAAGCCTACCCCCTCATGAGCTGTAACTGGGTCATCTAAATTTTTTAACACTTGCATCCAAAAGCATGGAGTTATCGGCCAGCTTCACATTCGCCGTCATCAAAGGCGCTATTTGAGCTGAATTCCTGAATAGTAAGATGAATATCCATGAAAGGACACCAGATCCAATCGATAGGTAAAAGAATATCCATAATCTACTACATACGCAGCTAATGAGCCGCTAAATAGATGCTGCAGAATTTTCAATAGAATAAGCAAGTATCCTTCAAATCCTCCCTTTTTCAAACCACCTAATCTTAAGCTATGAGTCAATGTGCTATTCATTTGTTATTAATTAATTGTAACTTGTTTTTTTAATTGTTGCTAATTGAATTTTTTTTCTTTTTATTGTTTACTTTTCAATTTTGTTTGGTATTGTATATGTAATTTTTACTTTGTTTGCTGAATAAATAAATTAAATTGAATCAATATTTAATCTTAGTGAATATTTGATATTAGGTGAAATTATTACACATAGCGACAAAGTATTCCTCACTTCGATATACCTGAGATAGTTTATTAAATGAAATATGT
The DNA here is from genome assembly GCA_963978885.1 of Nemotelus pantherinus. NCBI lineage: Eukaryota > Metazoa > Arthropoda > Insecta > Diptera > Stratiomyidae > Nemotelus > Nemotelus pantherinus. Next base: position 102,956,642 of record OZ022265.1, on the reverse strand, counting down.
AAGGGCGTGGGTGGAATAGTAGGGGCAAGCCTTATGAGTTTATTCAAAGCTAAGCTAAGCTGAAATATATGTAGAAGTATTTTTTAATGATTGAATATTTGTATGCAAATTGAGTGAAATAACGCAACTGAATAACAAACTTAGTGAATTTTGCACGTGCACATAGTATTAGCACGCATTCTTTCAAGGGCTCTGTTTATTCACCTTTTCCATTACTCAATGTAGCCGCTACTGAGCTTGCTACGGCTTGCTCAAGTACACGCTCAATCGGAATCTTCTGTGACACTTTCTGAACATAATCTGTTTTTATTGCTGATTTCTTTTTTTATTGCCTATTCTACTGCTATTTAGCTTTCAAATCATGTCCCGACAACAGCTAAACCTGGACTTTCAGCAGGACTTCCTCAACATCATCAACTTTTTCGTAGTTTACCGCTAGTTGTTACATCCCCACCTTTACATGGTTTTGTCTCGCGTTTCACATATAACACTTCAGCAGAAACAATCAACAAACTTCACCTCTGCTTCTTTGTAAGAAGCTATCACCAGGTCACCTGCAGAATCAAGAAACAGCATCGTTTAAAATAATAGTGACTGCTGGCGCTGATGTTCTGCTTCACAAAGATTTGTCCTTCATGTGCTTTGTTGCTCTGTTTAAAGAGTTCACCAGGAGATGCCGTAGAAATATTCGTCCTACATGATCCAAGAACTCTCTAACATCAAATTGCATTGGAAGCTTATACCAGAACGTCTGCGGTCTCAAGACCAAAACTGATGAGATCAAATTCAATTCTACCCAAGCCTCAGATAATAGTATTTGCTTAACAGAAACCTGGTTGACTAAAGATTTTCATAGTAATGAACTGCTTTTTTTTACATATTATCTTCCATAAAGACCGTGACCAAATCAAACAGCGGTGACATCCTTATCGGAGTAAATAAGGCACTCGCTAGAATACTCTCCAGTGACCTTCCTTTCTATCCCTCTCCGATTGAATGTATTCTTGTTCACAGCTCTTTAGCTCCATCCGAAACTTTTGTTGTTGCGTCCATCTATATTCCTTGTAACAGCACTATTTTAGTTTGGAAACGGTTTTCTGAAGAACTGCCTCAATCTACCGCTGATCTACAATAAATGATGCTGTCTGGTTTAACGCTGATACTGCTGCCGCTCTTGAGGCAAAAGACGCTGCGCGTAGTAATTACAAAATGACTGGTTCCGAAAATAACTTAAATGAATCAGAAGCGTCGTTTCGAAGCGAAAAAAAATTGCAAAGCTCGCTATTCACTATTCTATTCAATCTGATTTGCCTGAATCCTTTTGGTAGCACATTTATTCTATAACAAGCTACTCTGGTATTCCCAACTGTATAAAGTATGTACAACGATGAAACAGCTTTTAACTCACAAGATGTTTGCGAGCTTTTTATCATCTTCACTGTGGAGCACTGGATGCTGGACTGGAGCTTGACGTGCACTTCTTTGCTCCTTCGAAAATTATAGAATAATATGATAAGATGCAAATTTACCATGTAGATTACGACAGGACATGCCTCGTAATGAGTTGTAAAGTGTGTATTGTAGATTCATTTGTATTGTTCAATTATCTTCGATCTAGGCATTACTTCGGGTACAGTCCCTTCCCTATAAAAAACGGCAAACGTTTTTCTCGTACACAAAGTTAGTAACCCTGTGTATATCTCTAATTGTTATGAGCATAAAACTACTACTGTAACTACTCTAATATGTTATGAGCATAAAACTACATATATTATATGTTCATATTTCGTTTTGAATTCCTCTCGTAATGCTGCAGTCAAATTGAAGGACCTTGGTGCGATATTTGATTCGAAACTCAAATTCGATCAACATAAAATGTACATAATTGCCATGCCAGGGCTTCTGAATTGTCTAAATTTATGCTTTGGTCCTCCAAACGCGTTGTTAATCTCTCCACATGTTTGCAACTTTTTTGCCATCCGTCCGTAGTGTTCTAGAATACTGTTGTCAAGTGGGGTGTCCTCATTACTAATACCATGTACATTCCTTAGAATCCGCCCAACGTTGGTTTACTCGCTATTTGTTTTACAAATTCAACACGCTTAATTGTGATTATAATCATCGACCATCTATATTGCAGCTTCCTGCTCTTATATCAAGCAGAAATTTCCTTGACGAGTGTCTCCTTTCCAAACTATATTAAAATATGTCTCCTTTTCAAACTGATTTATGCAACCGTGTTTCTGGTTGGGTTACATGTTTAACTGCCAACTGATGATTACTTGTATTTACCGTTGTTACGTATTTCTAGTTAGACAACATAACGAGTTGAAACTAGGTTCTCTTCCGTTGACGTTCTTTTAACAAATAAGCTTTTTAAAAAAAGCGTCCTTAAGTTTTATGTAAATTTTTTAATTTTTTTTTGTTTTATTTATTATTCTATGGTATTTTTTTCTTACACTTTATTGCAAGCCTTTTTTTATATATATCTTGGATTATTTTTTCTTTTATTGTTTTTCTTATTGTGATTGAACTTACTTACATCTGTTAACTCCGCCGCTCACAAGTCTAACTTGTGATATGCCGGTCCCAAGCCCGGAGAAAGGAGGAGGGTTTGAGGTAACGAGGTAACTCTATCCTCAGTAAAATGCGTATATTTGCAGCCTGATGGCTGTAGTAAGCATGAGGATGAATCCCAAGGATTTTATCTCTGCAGGTGGCAGCCAGACTGAGTCTGGAAATCCACCCGTGCTCAGCACGGCAGGGGCTCGGATTCTGCAGGCCCCAACCTCATGTATGACTGCAATGGAGGACCCTGGTTGCAGTGGAAGCTCACAGGTTACCATCGTGGAAGACTCCATGGCCAGCAAGTTTTCGGACTTGCTGATAGCATCCCCCCTGATCACAGGCTCCGGAAAGGCGAGTACAGCACCAGCTGGAAGTCCGACTACGGCCGTACCAGGGGTAAAGATGTTTCTTCCCGAATCCTCACATAAGAGGAGAAGGGATGCATTAGAGGAGGTAACTCCGACTAGTGCAAATGAGACGCCCGCTGGAAGTACAGATAGTAAGAGTGCTCATTCCTCTGAACTCTGGAAACCTGTGGAGGCTCTCAGTCGCAGACAACGTAGGAGACTGCGCAAAAGGGGCAAGCTGCCGCCGAAGGCTGACGGAGAGACAAATGCAGTATTAACTGCAGGTGTTTCCCTGGAGACTGGACGTCAGGCAGCGAAACCTCTGAGCCGACCCGGGGTAGCGAAAGAAAGGTTGGCTGGTGATGCTAAGGTCGCATGTTCGGAGCAGAAATGTTCTGGACCGGCGGCTGGATGCAAAGCTACGCCGACTGGACTTCGTGAACCAGGGAAAGCTCTTAGCCGTCGACAGAAGAGGACTCTGTTCAAGAAATCGATGATTCCTGATGCAAATCGGGATTCAGCGACGACGCTGAAAGGTAAGGAGGGACCGGTCACACCGAAGATCTCCCAGCCGGCCAGCACAGAGGCCAAATCTGCCAGCGGCGGCGCACGAAAGAGACGCAAGGTTGAGGCGAAAGCGGATACCTGCATCTCTGAGCGCAAGGTGCCGAAAGGTGTCAAAATCTGCGAGAGAGATCTTGCAGAGGCTGGCCCTTCTGGCACAAACACACCTTCCACAGGGGTAGGGAGGAGAACGTATGCAGAAGCTGCGTCTTCTTCGCTGGTTGTTGTGATAGGTGTGTCTGGCAAGGGTGGCAAACTGACCGAAGGTCAGTGCGCTATCCTTAAGAACGAACTGTGGCGAGAAATAGCGGAGTCGGGACCAGTTTACAACTTCACGCAAGCGAAGTTTGTGGATGGTCACCTCCAAGTCGCCTGCTCCAATCAAACATCTAAGGAGTGGCTCACACAGATCGTTCTTAAATTGGGTACTGGCAGTCGGCCCAAATTTACCATTTTGGACTCCGACCTGGCCAAACCCTATTATGTCAGTTGTTGGATCCCTGGTCCTCGCAAGAGTGCAGGTGACATCACTGGCATGTTCGGCAAACTGAATCCGGGCATCGATGCGAAACACTGGATCATCAAGTACATGAATCCCAGGAAGAATCCCACCACAGGTGAAGATGGTTTCAACCTGGTGATCGTACTTGACCAGAGAAGTTTCTCGATGCTAAGAGACAGGTACCGGATGGTGCTGAGCTACTTCTTGTATGCGGTTAAATTTAACCAAATCAGGAAGTGGTGAGGCACGAGCTTTTGTGACTGTCTATGGACAGATCGCCAGAGCAAAACGCAGAGATCCAGTGGAAATTCTCTCCCATAGAGTTTCTTTCACTGGTCACGCGGACATTATCTAAGGGTCCCTGCAAAGGGATCCAAAGATTTAAACTCCGGACGTTTCTGTGCCTGAAGGTATAAGATTTGTCCAGATCAACTTGCGGCGTGCCAAGGCTTCGTCCTATCTTTTGAGCGAAAAATTGACAAAACTGCAAGCCTCCCCCTACATTGCACTTGTACAGGAACCGTGGGTTCGAGGCGGTAGGATCTACGGACTTAGTCCAACCACGGGGGCCAAGATCTTTTATGATGAAAGGTCAATACGGCCGAGGACTTGTGTTCTGGCTTCCAATCTGCTTGATGCCACCATGCTCAGACAGATTTCAAGCCCGGACCTGTCAGCGGTCGTCGTACAACACCGAGAAAATGGTAGGCTTAAGCGCACGATAGTTGCCTCAGCTTACTTTCCCTTTGACTCCTTACTCCCGCCGCCGATACAGGAGTTAAAGGACCTGGTTTTGTACGCTGAATCGGAGAGACTTGAACTTGTGGTGGGCTGCGATGCCAACTCCCAGCATACCAGCTGGGGTAGCAACAAATGTAACGCCAGGGGTAAAAGTCTCTTTGATTTTATAACTTCTGCCGGGCTGATGATTTTAAACACTGGGACTACTCCCACATTTGTCACCCCAAACAGAAGGGCGGTCATTGATGTATCGCTATGTTCAGCTGGAATAGTTGGATCAATGACTGGATGGAATGTATCAGATGAGGAATCACTCTCTGATCATCGCTACTTGGTGTTCTCTTTAGCCACGGATCTAACACCCGTGGTGGAAAGAAGAAACCCAAGAAACACTGATTGGCCTACGTTCAACCGGCTTCTTGCAGACAAAGCGCGTCCTAGTGGTAGGATAAGATCGCCAAAGTCAATAGAATCCCGGTTGAGCACTCTGAATAGAGACCTAATGAGTAGCTATGAAGAGGCCTGCCCGATCAGTAAGAGCAGATGTGGCAAGACGGTTCCCTGGTGGAATCGGGAACTACAGAAGCTAAGGAAAAGTACCAGGAAAATTCTCAACAGAGCTTGTAAGAGCAACAATGAGGATGACTGGATCGCCTACAGATCTTCGCAGAGAACGTATAAGAAGCTGGTGAGGACCTCTAAGAGGGAATCATTTAGATCTTACTGTGAAAGACTGGAAGGCGCACGGGAGACGTCTAGGCTTTGCAAAGTCCTAGAGAAGGATCAATCAGCTAAGCTAGACTCTCTAAAACGCTCGGATGGTGATTTTACCAAGTCCAAAAAGGAGTCTTTGCAGACTTTACTTGGGACTCACTTCCCGGGAGCCCCGGTGATTGAGTCGCAGAAGGCAAATGCGCCTGTGACCGAAATCCCTGCTCTTTGCAGCAGTAGGAAGTGCTGGTACACAACTAGATCTGTGGTCACTAGTGAAAAGGTCAGGGATGCAATCATGTCTTTTGAGAATTTCAAATCGCCGGGCCTGGATGGTATCTATCCGGTTATGCTTAGGGAGGGAATTGACCACTTGGGGGCAGACCTGAGAGAAATCTTCTGGGCATGCCTTTCCTTGGGGTATGTTCCGTCACCTTGGCGAGAGGTTAAGGTAGTTTTTATACCTAAACCGGGGAGAGATGACTATTCCGATCCAAGGAACTTTAGACCGATCAGCTTAACTTCGTTTATGTTGAAATGCCTAGAGAGACTTGTCGAACGACACATACGTACTACGGCGCTTAGGTTTAACCCTTTGAATGATGAGCAACATGCGTACCAGCGAGGAAAATCATGCGAGTCGGCCCTTCATTCTTTGGTGGCCAGAGTTGAGGGAGCGATCTCCAATGGTGAGTATGCGTTGGGGGTGTTTGTGGACATTGAAGGGGCCTTTGATTGCGCGCCCTTCGTGGAACTATGTGATGCTGCGAAAGTGCATGGCGTGGATGATGTCTTAGTTAGGTGGATTCATGCCATGCTGACGCAGAGATGGTTGCTGGCGGAAGCTGGATCCGATTGCTACTTAAGAACAGAGGCGACAAATGGATGCCCTCAAGGGGGCGTCCTATCACCGCTCCTGTGGAGTATGCTAGTCGACTCCCTGCTTAACGAACTGCAACAAGAAAGGCTGCACGCACAAGCTTATGCTGATGACGTGGCCGCACTGGCTGTCGGTAAAGATCTGAATGTGGTATGTAGAAATACACAGCGTGCATTGGATCTGATTGGCAGCTGGTGTTCGAGGCACGGCTTAACAGTGAATCCTGGTAAGACGAAACTTGTTTTGTTTACCAGGAAAAGAAAACTGAGAGGACTAGTGCTTCCAATCATGAAGGGTGTAACACTTCAACTTTCAGATGAAGTCAAATATCTTGGAGTAATCTTGGACAAAAAACTTCTCTGGAAGAAACATGTGGAAGTGAAGCTTACTCGTGCTATAAAAGCTTTCGGGCAGTGCAAGAGAGCTTTTGCTACCACATGGGGTCTAAAGCCTCGTGTAGTGATGTGGATCTACACAGCAATAATTAGGCCGATGTTCACGTACGCATCGGTGGTGTGGTGGACTATCGTGAGGCTATTGTATGCTCGGAAAAAGTTAGCCACGCTGCAAAGGACGGTGTGCCTGGGTATCTGTGGTGCCATGAGCACTACTCCGGGTGCGGCCCTTGATGCGCTTCTCAATCTGCCTCCTCTCGACATTCAAGTTCAGAGTGTGGCGATGAGCTCTGCCCATAGACTAGCTCAGCTTGGCTTATGGGTAGGTGAAGACGATGTGGGGCACTGCTCTATTAGGAGGTCGATGTGTGAGATCTCTCCGATTCTCGCGATGCCTTCGGACGCTCGGGTGCCCTTCCTCGACTTCAGAAGAAGGTACGAAGTAATCCTCTTAAGCAGAAGTAGCTGGGATGATCCCGATCTGTGTACGAGGGGATATTCAGAGATCTTCTTCACGGACGGCTCGAGGTCAGATAGTAGATCTGGAGCTGGTGTCTATCTACATTCATCGAATGGCAGATGGGCTTTCTCTCTTGGAGAGCACGCTTCGGTTTTTCAAGCAGAAATGTTTGCTATCCTGAGAGCTGCCTGTTGGGCAATTGAGGAAAGATGGAGGGGAAAGAGCATTGCTATTTGCAGTGACAGTCAAGCTGCACTGATGGCGCTGCGTAAACCCCTGACAAACTCGAAAATTGTCCAAGAGTGCAGAGCACGATTGAACTCTGTCGCCAGATTCAATAGGGTGCATCTGCTCTGGGTACCGGGGCACTGTGGTGTTGAGGGGAATGAAATTGCTGACGTCATTGCGAAGCAAGGTTCGGAACTTCCCCTACGGGGCCCTGAACCCGCCTTGGGTGTGCCGACCGCATCTGCACGTGCCATTATTCGCAAGTGGGTAGATGATGCTCACAAAGATAGATGGACGGCTGCCGGTGTGGCCAGGCACACGAAGGTATTCCTTTCAGAACCCAACCATGTGACTGCGGGATTCTTGCTCAATAAGAGCAGGAAAGTTTGCAGGGCCATGGTAGGTATTCTGACTGGACACAACTGCCTAGGAGGACATATGTACCGAATAGGTGTTGTACAGGATGACCTCTGTTCATCCTGTCTAGAAGAGGCTGACTCTGCGGAGCATTTCCTCTGTGAATGCCCAGCGTTTGCGCGTCTCAGATATCAATGCTTTGGCTGGGATGTTGCACGCATGCAGACGATAGCCTCTTTTCCCCTATCAGTGATCCTAGACTTTATCAAGAGGTCTGGGAAACTATGGTAGGCAGGGGGTAATGAGTACAATGGGTCCTTTGGCCTGAGTGCTTAGAGGCGCCAATGCGCCTCTCCCCCAACTCACACACACACACACACACTTACATCTGTTATATTAGAGAATTGAACAAATAAACAAATATCACGAACTTACGAATACCTTAAATTAGTCTTATATAATTAATATAACTTACGATATTACAATAAAAGGAGGTACCAGTTCGAGTACTCACCGTTATAGTATATCGGCAAAAAAAACGTACTGAAAATTCCCTCGAGTCTGAACCTACTATGCGCCCATACTGAAGTCCTCACCAAAAATGATCTAGGACCAAAAATTTAGACATAAGAACATACTAAAAATAATCTGACGGAGTTCTATATGTAATTCAGGAAAAAAAGAAGATTGGATGTGTCGAAAACTGTTAAATATCAGATAATAGATAAGTAGACCGTTAACGAATTTGTCAACGAAGTAGGTACTTCATGATTGATGAACTAAACATACATAGGATCGAATATTCCTGTTCATGTTGAAAATTCAAATAAATTCGTATTTGCCAATATCCAGTTCTAAATAAAAACCCTTTGAAACAAAAAGCATGCTTCGAATACATATATGAAAATTCATGTTTCACCTTCAACTGCAGCAGCAAACGATTAGCGTTTGATTTTGAAAATTTATTATCATACCCGTAAATAACTTGAACAATGCAGAACTTTTTCCCATCGCTACTTTGAAATGCGAATACATAAATTTACGGTTTGCATATATTGTTCTATGATAGAGCACACAAATGAAAAATTTAACTCTCAACAGGAATACCAGAAATGCATTTGAAATGAAAATTCAAAAGCCACCTGAGCTTAGTGGAAATTTTATCCGCTATGCTACATCAGTTTAACCGCACAGCATGTAGGGCTAGCGGAAAAACTCCCAGGCTATATCCACCGGCCAGCTATTGGACAGCTTTAGCGGATTCAGGTCGAATGATAAACGACCGCCGTAAATCATATTTTCAGTTGTTACTTTGGGCAATATTTTGGCACTTTTGCACGTGAACACATACGAGCTATAGGCGAAAGGTATTTCGGAAGCATTTTGCTGGTCTGTATGAAACACTCACAATGAAAAGATGAAATACACTGGAGAATGATTATCAGCCCTGAAACGCAGGTCTTAGAGCATCACTTGTGTCACGAAGAAATAAACAGGATTTTTTCACCAGTCCTAATATAAGACAATGGGTCTGATTGATGGACATAGTGGAAAAATGACCAGCAGCAGGTCCTTGATTGCTTTATAAACTAATGTTCTGCAGAGCTTACTAGTATTACAATAATTATAGCTCAGCCTTTTGAAATTATAAGCTTGCAAGACGAATTGAAAAGTTAGATGCTGCCAACATACTATTCGATTTTAGAAATTGTAGGAAATGTACAATGTGAACTTCCATCCCTCCTGTCTTTCCATCAATGAGAGCAAACTGCTAATGAATCAGTATGTGACCAAAACTAACGAACCTTGATCTTCATTATTACTCCGGCAAACTGTACCTGGCGACGACTGTATTTACAGTAGATGCTTTCTCAGATTTTTCGGGAAAAAATATCTTCTTTTCTCAAATAGACTACACGTTTTCGACCGAGCTCCATCTTTCTGCTTGTCGAGTTTGAACTGGTGGAATAGATTCAGATATATTTTCTGGCTCTAAGTAGCATGTGCGTCGTTTGAGCGGCCCAGATGAAACCAAATAAAGCCCATAGAAACGTGCCATGAATTTTCGTATTGATTGCTGCATGCGTACGTGACGTAGCTGTGAAAATGGCTGCAAACGTGGCAAACAGTGACAGGCTAGACTGGTTGGTTAGCTGTCAGTTGGGGCTTGTGTATCCCTTTCTTTCCCGAAAACCAATTACGTTCCCTGGTCATTAATTGACATCAATTTGCAACTTTGGCTGAAACATTTGTCAATTTGTCTTTCGTTTGAATAGACGGAGAATAATTAAATGAGTGTACAGTGAATGTATTCCATAGCCGTAATTTAGTGATTACTTGCAATTTCGGTATTTATGCGTTGATGACAATTCTTATACAAGCAGATTACATACTTTCAAATAAACGAGGCTTCATGTGTTTACTGCATGGCTAGTTTCAAGTTTTTGCTTGAGAGATAAGATTAACAAAAGGAAAGTAGTTCCTCTGAACTAAAAATCATAGTAAAATTGTTTAAAGATGGAAATAGGTACAGAAATATTGCGAAATCAGTGATAACCAATTTCAAAACCATTGGTATGTTAAAGGCCAGTTTCGGTTGACTATCAAAGTTGTCTGCTAGAGAAAGGCAAATTAATACTTCTTTCATTAACCAGAATCCGCAAATATCCGCTTGGATTTAAGCCTATAAATGTTCAAGTACCTTTTCAAATCAAGCGGTATTTAGAATATAGATGAGAAAGGGATAAATACTGTTCAGAGAAACTCCAAAATTTTTGTGCATAGTGGATTAAAAGGAGTTTATATTTGCACATATGGTGAATGTAGTATTTTAATAACGATGGTCAACGCATATAGCGTTTTCGGTAGCTACGTGCCACCCATGAATCAAAGAACTATAAGATTACGACACGCGCATGTCTCTCTCAGCTCGCTGCTTGTGCGTGACGTCACCGGGAGAGTTTGGTTCATGAATGAATGCATTAAATTGTGATGGAATACAAATAAATGCATGAAAAATTGTTTATGGTTTTCTTTTGCAGTATTGTTTTAATATTATAAACTAACAATGAGCTTATTTAGATCATAGTAGATTTTATTTATGGAGTATATGTGTGAAAAATGAAAAAAATGCAATTTAGTTTTTGTGTGTTATTGCTGTACTGAAAGTCAAAAGAAGAATACTGTGGCGGAAGAAAAAACTATTTTATATGTATCCAACAGATGCAAATATTAAGTCTTCTCAGGATAGATTTGAAGTTTCAATGATGATCCTGACTGTAAATTTCAGTCTAAAGGCTGGTACTGAGTTAACCGTGAAGCTAAATTTTGACATGTCTCCATTATCTGGTCATTCTTTCGAGCGGAAGTTTTGGCAATGGAGAAGAGCAGAGACACTGCTTCTTTCTGACGGATAAAATGTCAAGAATTTCACTTTTCGATCGATTTTCTTATTGGAAAGACATTTGCACTGCTCCATTTTCAAATTGAAACACCAAATGTCACTTTTTAGCTCGAAAGAATGAACTGCACAAACTAAATTGGCGTGAAATGATTGGAGACATGTTTCAGTGCCATCTACGTTTTCAACGTGATAGCAACTTCAAAGCAACTTTTCATGCTAAGAACAGAGTACAACTCTTGCTTATTTTCAAGCTAAATTTTCGCCGAAACAGATTTCACGTGAAATTTTGTATGAAAATTTCACGTGAAATCGAACTCAGTACTATGCCTAAAAGTTCAAAGAAAAAAAATGCAATTCCCATCTTTCACTTAATATTAGAAAAGACAACTCTATTGTAAAATGGAAACAAATCGGCCAGCGTAAATTAAGTTTCTGAGCTGAAAGATTATGTGCTAACAGCTTTTCCAAATTCTTCAATAACAGTTCTCCAAGATGGTTCTAGAAAGTCCAAATACAATCAGAGTTTCTTATTACGGTGAAAAAAATTATGTGGAGGCCGGAACTCAACTGCATTGTGAATGTATCTGTTTTCTCATTCAAAGAGATGGAAATCGACTCGATCAGAAAGTTATGTGATTCAAAGCTTGTTCGAAAACTGCAAGCGACCATGATATTATGCCTTGCAAGGTAGAATCACAAAATAAGGGACTGCTAATTTAACAAATGTTGTAAATTCATGTAGATTTTCAATCTATACAATTGTTAGTGATTCAAGAGGTTAAAGTCCCACAATCCATAAAAAGTTAGAAGTGTCCCAGTTTTCAAACTTAAAATTTAGGCACTTCGAAAAAACCCCAGAGATATAAAAATGCATTGCTTTTTATAGAGCGACCAACATTTTTTGAGCTATGTGAGTCACGTAAAGTACTCCAGTGATAGGTTGGGCTATTTAATCCGTCATATTGGAAGTCCTCCATTTCTCAGCTCATCTATTTCATATATATTTAGTAAGATATTTCCTTGATATCTCCCCAGAGAAGTCTCAAACTATCAATAGAGTTTTTGTATTGAAAATAAAATTAATTCAAATGAATAAAACCATTTTTTTTAAGCTGAAATCATCAAAAGCATTATTAAATTGTCTTATTTACAATAATATTGCTGTTTACCTACATCCCGAAGAGTGAACTTAGACTTTCTCAAATTTACAGACAACATACCTACGTTTTGTTCCAAATCTACATCATAGATTTAGTTATGTGGTCGTATTACTACTTTTGAAATATACTTTTATCATATTTTGCATAAATTGTACATACATTTTACATGTACTACTAAGCACATAATTTAATTGTACATATTATGATTCCTTAATTGACGATTTCATGTACAAGAATGTATGCACACATGTTTTAATCACGGATTGTTTAAATGAGTTAGGCCATCGCCCATACATTTTACACCAATGCTTGAGAACATGCCGCGCGACGAACTCTCCGGGTGACGTCATGCTCAGAGAGAGAATAAAATGGTCACTCTAGTGTCGCTATTTCTAGTGTTTCTTGTATCATGGGTGCCACCATTCTTCGGTTTTGCGAGTAAAAAAAAAAGGTCGCCGGCAATGAAACAAAGTAACAACAAATTGGTGGCAACAGCATTGTAGCGTAGCAAATTAGCAACGGTATGGTGATTAACAATTCTTAATTATTTCAAGAGATAGCACTGGATACAAAGTTTGTGTAGGAGCTACTACTTAATTGACTTCACCTTCTGCACGGAATGAAAACACTTGGGTTATATTCAGCAGCTCACTTTATTTACTATAATAAATAAGTGAATCGAGTGTACGCTGTGAGCGTGCCGACGGCACGACAATTTGGGTCGGCTGCTCAAGATGAGGTGAACTAAGCAAAGTTGCAAGGCTATTTCCTGCAGAAGATTCTGTAATGCTTGGAAAAGCCCCCAAATCTTTTTCCGCATCTGGTTAGTTGTGCCAAGAATGATATATAGAAACATTCTACTCGGATGCTGAAAATGTTACACAGTCGTGCCATAAGATCTGTCTCTAAGTCGAATGCGTCCGCACAGCCCATACGACTGACGGCCGAAAACGGCTTTGTTTTTTCAAAATATAGAGTGAACCCTATACTGCAAAATTAGCCTAAGTTTGTATCGTTTACTCGAAGAGGCAACATGAAGTGGAGCGTCAAAGAGAATCGCATCGCTGTGATCGGGCTGCACAGGTGCAATAAGTCACCGGTGGAGATTTTCAGCCTACTCAATTCATTGAAAATTTCTCAAAAGTTTACTTATCGGTGCATTCAATGGTTCAACGAGACCTCCTCTGTTGATGATAGACCTAGAAATGGCAGGGCACGCACTACGAGGGCACCAGTAGCTGTGAAAGCCGTGTCTGCGAGAATTCGGCGAAACCCTCTCCGAAAGCAGAAAATCATGGCACGGGAGATGAATATCCCACAAAGAACGATGTCCCGCATCATCAAAGAGGACCAAAAGCTTGAGGCTTACCAAAGAACAATGAGACAGCTGTTAACACCGGCTTTGAAGAAGATACGAGCCACAAGATCGAAGGCCCCCTGAATCTGGTGTTCCCCAAGATTCCATCCTTGGGCCGCTCCTGTTCGAATTATTCATCAATGATCTTCAGTTGTTTCAATTCCGTTTCGGTCTTCTACGCGGATGACCTAAAGCTTCTACATACTATTTCTTCTTTTGAAGACTGCCTGCTTCTTGAATCAGAACTGACTGTTTTCAATGATTGATGTACTTTTAACTCTCTTTCCCTCAATATTCCTAAATGTCTTGCTATGTTCTTAACTAACAAACCTGTTTTTATCTAATTTAATTATATCCTTTTCGGTAGGATGTTTCTGCATGTAGACCAGTCTAGTGGTATCTTTGATCCTCGTCTGAAATTTGTTCTTCCTTTGTTGTTCCTTTAATATCACTCCTTGTGTCCGCCTATTCACATCGCAAATACGCAGTTTGCTTGAATACTGTTCCCAAGTGTGGTCTCCTTGTTTTGTGTACTTGTCAGATGCAATCGAATCTGTCCAACGTAAGTTTACTGGTTGTATTTTGTATTTCCCCTACGGTCCATACGATGAACGCCTAAAATTTTTAAACCTTTTCCCGTTGCACGTCTGCAGGTTGTTCTTTGATGAATGTTGCTTGAACAAAATTTGTTTTGGCCTTTATTCCATAAACTTTCCTATTTCGGAAATTGTGCAGATCTCTGACCGACCTATCAGATCACAGTCTTTTTTCATCTTCACTCTCGCGCGTTCTGTAGTATTTTTTATTCACCACTACAGAGAATGCTAAGGAATCATAATGATCATCAGTTTGGTTCTTTTTCCGTATCTTTCTTTAGCTTTAAGAGGTATATTCTTCAAATATTGCTAGAACCTGTTCGCTTATTATTTGGTTATATTTCTATTATTTCCTCTATTTGTTATTACTATTTTTCATTTTCAATATTTTAGGAATATTTACTATTTTTTCATTTTCACTATTATTATTATATTATTTTTATTATTTTTCTGTTTTTTTTTTTTTCTTTATTACTGTAATATTTTGTTGCTTATGGTTTTTGGATTACTGAAATTTCATACCTATGCCCTTTTTTGTTTTAAGCTAATATTTTTTATGTATATACATATCTTTCGTTTCCATTTTATAATTGGATGTATGTCTGTTAAATGGATTCTAAATAAATAAATATATTATGGGCTAAACATTTATTGTGCTGCTGGGCACAATTGCAATTTGATTACACAATGAAGGCCAAAAATACTTTTGGACAATTTTCAAAACTCAAAATGGTGAAATGTTATGACAACTTGCTTCTTCATTTCTTTTCACAGAGTTATTTATTTTTATATCATTCCAATTTGTTCAAAGAATCAACTTATCAACAATAAACCAAATAACTCATAGACAAAATTAAGCTTATATATAGTTCCTCTGCTAAACCATTTCAACTCGCATGCTGTCGCAATATGTTTAACGAGTGGCAGCCTTTATATCTTAAAATTCACAGTGCTAACCACAAATCGACTTTTAATCTCAAAGTCACAAAAACCAGTTCTTTCTTAACTTTATGACTTTGGGATGCAATAAAACTTATCGGTGTTTCATTTACTTTTTCGAACACTTGATTGATATGCACAACTACATAGCTGCAAATCGAAAAATTTCAAATTCAACCGCAATTCATCTGAATGACAAATAAAACGGAAATTGTGGATCCGCTGAATCGACAAGCAGACTCTCATTCAGCACTCACGAAATTCGAACTTCACGCACGGATGCTCCCAATCAGACGAGCTTATTGCAAAAGAGTCCCGGTTGAATTGACTATTCAGCTCCGAAGATCTACGCAAACTTATCGTCCTGACGATACGCTATGCAAGCTTTTTCGCCAACATTTTATGCAGAAACGCTACTATTAGCGAAACGTATGTGTCCTTTGTGCAACCCTCTCAATGTTAAGCTGAAAAATATGTGAGGGACGATATATCTTTTGGTATCCTTCCCGAACAAACCTTTATTCTAATTTGCTTGTTGTCCCAATTTTTATAGTTTATAGGACGCCCGTACCTTTTTATCATTTTACGATCCTTTCCATTTCAGTGCCTCAAATATAATTTCCCAGATAAAGCTGTAGTATCCCGATTCGCTTTACACTCGCATGTGATAGAATCATTTTGGTACCTTAGCTGAGAGACGGAGGGTAGCCTGGTATAAACGATGCAGCTCACTTTATTTTTATTTATTTCTGAAAAGTAGAATCGTGGACGTCATGAGTTTTTACAGGAGCTGTCATAAAGATAGACATAAAATTTGGCTCAGTGCTTTGATGGGGTCGTGGCTATTCTCCTTTGTTCGTTTCATTTGTAAGGCATATCGGATCAAGACTGGACTGACTGCTCTTCTGAATGTCCGTCATGCTTTCAGATAAATTTCCTATCACGACAAAAGGAAATACGAAAGGCAGATAGATAACTCTATATCTATCGTTCAGTGACTGTGTGGGTTTATCGGATGTAGGAACTGTGAATGGTGGAGTGGCTGTGAAAAATTCACGTGCGTCTGAACATTGCATAGTAGCTTTCTATTTTCGCAAACGTATTCCTATTGCGTGCCTCATCATTTTTATTTCGAGAGAATGGACACAACTCAAAACAGATAGTGCCTTCGAAAAATATCTGTCATCCTACATAATCTCCTTTAACATTTCGTTGCATGTCCTTTTTTCTGTACGCTCGTGGTCGTTAAATTTAAGTACGCTGAAAAGACCGAAGATAAATTTTTGGCTGGGTTTCCTGTGAAATCTTTTTGTGATTCCATAAAGCTTACAACAATAATAAAATGACAAGAAATTTGAATATGACAAGACCGTACTAAATGCAATGGGATGGAGTCCAGATGAAACTTTTCGATAAAAGTTTCCAGGAATTTCAAATGAAATGCCAGCAGCAGTAGTTAATGGACCGAAATTACTCCCCTTAGTCTGAAACAACTGTAATTAAAATGTAATTCACATTACGACATCCCAAAAAGTTACCTTTGAGTTTTTAAAATATTTTGTAACGCGAACAGATTTGTGCTAACAGTCCGCATCAAAATGACACAGTGCTAAAATATACAAATATGGTACAAAGCAATATTGTTTAAGGTTAGAAATTGTTAGTAGATATTTTATGTTGCATGTTGACAAATACATTTATTTCATAACAATTATTATTATGAGCCATTTTATGTGTTATTGCTTGTTTACTTGAAACTTGCAATAATTGCGTGTTTCGCAATTTAGAAAAAAAGCATCCTTTACATTCACTGGTAATCAGCAGCAAGTTACTACTAATAACCGCTAGTCGATAATGGTTCCAGATAATAATAGTTTGTTTTTTTGATGTTAGTTAATTATTTAATATACAGATTTTTTTGCTCGAAATTCCGAGTCAGACTATTTTTAGATGCGCGAGTGTCTTTTGCCACTTGTCCGTGAATGTGTAATTTGAAGGAAAAGAAACGAATCGCATACTCCAACAAAGACGACATCTACGACGTCATTTTTCTCTAATGAAATCATAATTACAATCATTTGGTATTCAAATGATTCCCTTTGGCGAATTTCGTGCTTTCTTTTGCAGCGTACTTTCGTCGTAAGGACTTGTACCATTGGCAATTCTTCTGAAGACAGTACATGTGCTCCGTCGAATGTAAGTTGTTACATCGTGTTCTTCATTTTCTCAAATAGGAACTTCAAATGCAAAACAGCCAAAATGGTTTCAAAAACGAACTGGAACGATCGAAGGGAACAGAATTTTGTTGCCTTTAGGGTGATTCTGTGTTCGAATTAGTGTCCGAAGTGTGATTTCATTTGCATAAATTAAGGTACCATTAACATTAAAATTCCGCCCCAAGTAGAAACAACCATAATTGGTACGAGTATTCGGAATGAGTGAAATAGACAAATCCCAAATGAAAGCACTAAGAAAGTCAACTTTCTTTAAAGTTTCTTTGATTGTTCGTTAGACATTTTAGTGAGTAATTCATTTAGGACCAAATATCTTAGCTTGTTCAACCGCTTTTTCACCATATATATATATAAATTGACCGTAAATATCACTGAGCATATAAAATCTAAAGTTTTGTTAAATTTGAACCTAATTCATATTAAGATGTGTATATTCAATTTTCTTTTAAGGCAAAAAAAAAACAAAAAAAATTGCTGTAAGAAAGTGTAGAATCTCCAAAATAAGGTCCGAAAAAAGTTCAACTGACACTAAAATTAATGAAAAATTTTGCCAATTTTGCCGCATATTATGACCTAGCTATACGACGAAATCCTGATTCAGTTGACAATATGCGCAAGTAAATTTGGGCAGCATATTACCACAAAATTTCAACTGATGAGAACCCTCAACACTCTAATTGTCCTGTTGGAGAAACGGCTTGGTGTAACTGGCGCAAGAGGGAGGCAGCTGGTAATAATGCATTAAAAAATTTCAAGCATCCTTAACCTTTAGATGGTGAGGTACAAGAAATTTCAAAGCCTATTTATGATGCCTTATCATCAAATGATTTATTAAAGCGCTGCTTGGGCAATGTTACGCAGAATAATAACGAAAGCTATAATTCTTGTGTTTGGAATTTGGCCCCCAAACATACTTTTCGTGGGAAAACGTGCTAAATATGGCTGCAAATATTTCTACATGTGCATTTAATGAAGGATTTATGGCTATTTTGAAAATAATGCAAGCAATGGGAGTTACAATTAGCGAACGTGCGCTGGAACATGCAGAACATAGAGATGCTGCAAGAATCAACCAGGCGGAAAAACACTCGACTGAGGCATCTAAAGAGGCCAGAACTGCTCGAAGGGAGCAAAAATCTTTAGAAAAGGAGGAGTATGAGCAAGAAGAAGGTACATTGTATGGTCCAGGCATCGCAGATTAATTTTCGGTAAGATTATTTGCAAAAAATATTGAATTTTAACTTTAAGCGCGATTTTCTCGAAACAACGTTTTGCAAGTTGGCGTGCATGATTAAGAAAAACAATATTATCCAATCGTTCTGAAATTTTAACACGTTAATCTGCACATGTTGATGCTCAGAATGAACTACGGATGAAAAAATCGGCACAACATTTTTTTAGTTATAGCCGATTTTTGGGGAAAAAAAACCTCGATTTTCGAAAAAACCATTTTGTTATTTTTCAACCAAATTTTTTTTTTAGTTCATTCCAAGGCCGCCTTTAAAACCACGTTTTTGTTTGTTTTTTTTCAGACTTTTCTGACGACAGTTATCATGCACGCCAGGTTTTTTTGGTGTATTTTCCAAAAAATTGTAGCAGACGACAGAGGGCCACAAAACATTTTTAACAATTTTTTTAATGTAGTACAAAAGAATTAAAGTTTGTGTAAAAAGTTTCATTAAGATATGTCTTTTTATTCAATTAAAAACAAGCCTTTGAAAAAAACATTTTTTTTTCAATTTGAAGGTGCTACGTCCCCTTAAGGAGCGAAATTTTAAAAACTTCGTTTTGACACGATAATTTATCAATTGTTCGCGTTTGTCCTGAAAAAGGCAACGTTTGAATTTTTGAAAAAAGCGAAAAATATTCAAAGGAATCGATGATTTAGGGGTTTCTGTTACATGCCTATCATACTTACAATGTTACTAAGGCATTCACCTAAAACCACACAAGTGTAATTCTTATTGTCATAATTGTGCTCTGTAAATTTCGTCATGATCTGATGGCTGTGGCTAAAGCTTGTCGGACACTTTTCCGACACGACACGTCACAATACGACACGACAAAATTCGGTGAGAATCAATTGCATCTAATTTTATGAACGCCCGCACACTTGACACGACACTTCAGGGAAATATTTTTGTCGTTTGAGATGTTTGAATTCAATCCGACAAATGTTGTATGACGTTGTGATGTGTCGCGTCGGTTAAGTGTGCGGGCTTTCTTATTAAAATTATTGTGATCAAGCTAAAATCTGGACCCTTTTTCCAAACATCTTCTTTTCACTGAAATACAGGAGCAACTTTCAGTTCCGTAAAAGAGCAGTCTGAAAAAAACCCACTGAATTTTATGTGCCTAGATGAATTTTATTTACATATATGTATAAAGAAAGGCTAAATATTGGGCTGCTAACAAGTCAGTTCTTTTTTTTCACAATTTCCAAATCAATTTTATCAATACACATAATAATCAATTATGCATTTTGTTCGATGAACTTTTGTCATATTTAAGTCAGCTTTATATTTTCGCTCTCGTAGAAAATTATGTTTAAAACCTGAAACAACTTATTTATCACAGCATCATTGTTTTATTTATTTATTTTTTTCATCTCGTCATAGTAAGGCGCGCTTGTGATATGAAGGGAAGGAAATTTTTCGCGTGCCAAGGACGTGCGGTGTTCCAAAGCAGTCCCACATCTAAGTACGAATTGAATGTTTTTTTTCATTTAAATGGTTTTGAAGTGAACGGAATAAATGAAAATCGAATGGTGCAACGTCAGCACTACATTTTGAATTAAACATCATCTCCCAGCCTAACGCCAATAATTTTTCGCTAGTGACCAAAGATGTATATGGTCTGATGTTATCTTGCACTGAAAGAAAGATCTTGGTAAAATCAACAATTTTCCTTAGTTGTTTTTGCGTCAACTACGGGCTATAGTTAAAACAACCATAAAAAAATAGTTGATTACTTTTATGCACCATGACGCGTGGTTGATAAACAACGTCCGTGGTGCAAAAAAAGTAAGCAACCACAAACAATGGTATTCCAACAATATACATTGTACGGTATAGTAAATGACTATAGTATGTAGTGTGGAATTATATTTGTTGAATTTAACTATTGTAGAATGGTTCGCTTACTATGAAAATTGTTGATAAAATGAATGAATGAAAAAAAATGAATTTGGTTGGTGCCTTGGTTGCATTGACAGCGACATTGTCGCTGCATTGTGATATACCAAATTCGCTGCATTGTGAGCTACCAAATTCGCGGCATTCACGCCTCCCCCTGTGGCGCCGCTGCCGCAATGCCGCTGTTATGTGTTTACAGCATCAACTGCATAAAAAGCGTCATCCAACGTAATATAAAGGCTTCACAGCATAACATGAGTGTGAATTACATCGAACAGCAAACCGAACACAATTTTGCCATATAGCATATGAAACTTCTATGATAGAATAGGAGTATGAGTATAAGGAGTATGGAAAATCAACAGTTTTCCTAAGTTGTTTCTGCATCAACTAGGGCTATAGTTAAAACAACCATAAGAAAATGGTTGATCACTTTTATGCACCATGACGCGTGGTTGATAAAAAAAAAAAAAAAATTCATTCGGAGCATGAAAAACGTCCAAATGTTGAAACCATTCTACTTTGCGTAGAATAATTCCAAAGACGTTGAATTACGTTTGTTGAAATCAACTATTGCAAAGTAGTTTAAGTACCATAAAAACTGTTGATAATTCGAAACGTTGAAGTTTTGAGTGAATTGATGAATATTTTTCTGTTGATCAACTATTTTTCGTGGTTATGAAACAATTAAAACAGTTGATTTCATGAACGTTGCGATATTTTTTGTATAACCAGAACCAACTACTTTTATATCGTTAAATTAACTATATTAACATAGTAAAAATAACTATTTTCCTTAGTTCGTTTAACGATTTTGAATGAATCGTTGCAATACTATTAAAAATAGTTACCAAAAGTTTTTCTTTCAGTGTGATGGGAAATGACGCGTTTACGAGTTGCGAAGTCTAGTTGCTCTAGCCTGATTTTTTAAACCAATTTCATTTCAAATTGATAGTTTCGTTTCTTAAAAGCAGCTTAAAATAAACAATACCTTTGAAATTAAACCAAACACCCAGGCTGTTGGTTGATTGCGCTGGCTCCATGATCTTTTTCGCACGACGTTATGGTAGATATCCCATTTTTTCTCACCCTTTAAGATTCGCTTTAAAAATAGATCCGTTTCGTTTCGTTTTAACAGTGAATCGCAAATGGGAATTGGTTTGGTGAGATGATGATCAATTTGGTTCAGTTTGTGAGGAATTCAAATATCAAGCTTACTAACGTAACCAAGTTGTTCTAAATTTCTTTCAATGCATATTTGTGATATGTTAATCTACTTCGCGACTTCTTCTGCCGTTCTAAGTCGGTTATTTTCGATCTCTGCTTATATTTCTTCGTCGTAAACTTCAGTTGAGTATCTAGAGCGTGGTGTGCCTTTGAGGTCAACATTTCCGGAACAATAACGTGCGCACCAATTGCAGCACTGGCATCCTGTTAAGGTTTTTTTTTAACATAAACATCACATAACTTTTTCCGAGCTTACAGTTTTTACCTCTTCGGAAGTAATAAAGTAGAAGTGATGAAAATGACCGTCTGAAATCTCTATTTCAAATCAATGCACACTGAAAGAAAAACTCTTGGTTGGTTCAACTATTTTTAATAGTATTGCAACGATTCATTCAAAATCGTTAAACGAACTACGGAAAATAATTATTTTTACTATGTTAATATAGTTAATTTAACAATATAAAAGTAGTTGGCTCTGGTTATACAAAAAATATCGCAAGGTTCATGAAATCAACTGTTTTAATTGTTTCATAACCACGAAAAACAGCTCAAACTTCAACGTTTCGAATTATCAACAGTTTTTATGGTACTTAAACTACTTTGCAATAGTTGATTTCAACAAACGTAATTCAGTGAGCAACGTCTTTGGAATTATTCTACGCAAAGTAGAATGGTTTCAACATTTGGACGCTTTTCATGCTCCGAATGAATTTTTTTTTGTTTATCAACTACGCGTCATGGTGCATAAAAGTAATCAACAATTTTCTTATAGTTGTTTTAACTATAGCCCTAGTTGATGCAAAAACAACTAAGGAAAACTGTTGATTTTTCATACTCCTCATACTCATGCTAGGTATCATAGAAGTCTATCATAGAAGTTTCATATGATACATGGCAGAATTGTGTTCGGTTTGCTGTTCGATATAATTCATATTCATGTTATGCTGTGAAGCCTTTATATTACGTTGTATGACTCTATTTTGTTCACAATACAGCGTTTTCCGCTGTGGCAAAGCAGTGGGCTGCGGCCAAGCGCAGTCAAAAAATTAGAATGCACTGTTTTGTATGGTAACGCGCACAATGGCTGCGGCCGAATTTGCGGCTGCGGCAGAATTTGCCAAATTTCTAATTTTGCCGCACCGCTTGCGGTGATACCTACCATAGGTTGGCATCACCACTAGGTTGAATTAACTCTGTTTGAATTAGGTTGAATGGTCTGGTGGAATAGACAAGCGATGGCTGATGTGTATTGTGATAAGCCAACCTAATCCTCGTACAACAGGATTTAGCAATACAAAAGAAAAAAAAAATGAATTTGGTTGGTGCCTTGGTTGCATTGACAGCGACATTGTCGCTGCAGTGTGATTCACCAAATTCAACTGCGGCATTCACGCCCCCCTGCCTATATTTCGTACTATGTACATATATGGTTGGAATACCATTGTTTGTGGTTGCTTACTTTTTTTGCACCACGGACGTTGTTGATCAACCACGCGTCATGGTGCATAAAAGTAATCAACTATTTTTTTTATGGTTGTTTTAACTATAGCCCGTAGTTGACGCAAAAACAACTAAGGAAAATTGTTGATTTTACCAAGATTTTTCTTTCAGTGCAAAACAACCAATAAATGACAAACTTGAAAATTTTTCTTACTGATTAATCTATGAGATATTAGCTGTCAAATACCATATACGGTCTAAAAATTTGTGTGTAAAGATTTTAAGAGTGGCAGTAAACACGCGTAGATATATGTCTCCAGATTTTCATTCGTTTTTGCCCCTTTGCATTTTCCTCTTTCACTATATGGAAGCTACAAATCCGACTGCTGTCAAATTTTGCTAGCCATGTTATCCAAATGTAAGCAAACTAGCAATACGCAATCAAAATTGACTTGAATCGACTAAAGGCGCGTACACTTACAACCAACGAACGGCCAATGACAGTTCGATCGAATGTTGGTCGTTGGCCTTGGCGTTGGTCCTGCCGTCTACACAGGAACAGATTGGGACCAATGGCTTGGAGCCAAGGCACTGGATGCGGTTCGAGTTAAGTGTCATTGTATACCTATTGATTGACAGCGATTAAAATGGGGTTGTAAAGTATAACGCATTTATGGTAGTAGAACGCATTTCGACATCATAAACTATATTTGACAATATACAAAAAATACAGCCTAGTTCAACATACTACTCTATATTAATGACAGCCAACTTGACCAACCGTCCACACTACAACGGAGTCCCAAGGCCAATTCATCGCCAACGCTTTGAAGTTACCGCCAGCAGAGCGAACAGCAACCAAGGCCAAGGCCAAGGTTGGTTCTTCGTACACACTAAGCGAATCCGAACCAACGAATGGCTTGGCCGTTGGTCTTGGTCTTATGTGTACGCGGCTTAACAAAAAGCGGCTTTTGGCAAAACGTTTTATAGGACGTGAATGAGAAAAGGTCTCGAAATTACCTGAATGTTACAGGTAGCAGCTTTACAGATTGACTTTGATTAAAACAGTCAAACCCGACTGACCAGCGATACATCGTTCAGACAACTATCATTTTCGCATTGCTAAACTATTATTTATATTAAAATTATTATTTATATTATTATTTATAAAAGTAAATCACTTTACACATTAAATTTTGTTGAGGATTATGAGAAGTAATATAGCTATGGACGGAGCGAAGCTTAATAACATAAATGAAAAATAATAATTTACAAAATATAACTTAATTTACTTCCTAATGTCTACGAAGTAACGCTCCAACGCAATATGAATTTAAAGTCGATAGTCTTATTATAAACAGTATTAACATCAATATCAGTTGCAAATTGGATTCGATGCTTTGGAGTTTTAGTACTAATACGAAGCTGGAGTTTTAGCACTAATATAGTGCTGATGTACATAATTGCATACTTTACAGATGTTACTTATTTATTTCATTTTTCCAATATCAGCTATTGAATATTCATAAACATCACATTTGGCGTATAACATTTACTTATTTGAAATTTTCCCGCCAAGCCCGTGCATTCCAGCTAAGTCTTGCGTCTACACCCCGAACAATATGCCAGAATATTTGTAAATTTGCATAATATGGTTGAAATGAAGACATATTACTTATTTTGCTGCGAATCTTATTTATTTTATGAACAAAGGTTGAAGTTTGCAATAGAAAAGAACGACTTAAGGTATCTGCCGAAAGAAACATATTAACTTTGTTGCCAACCCAATATGTGCGTAAAGAAGCATGCATTTTTAAAAAAAGTAGTTTTCATACTAATTTTCTACGAAAATCAGTGAACATGTCTGAATCAGAGCTTTGATTTCACACAGGTCTTAGCTTTTCCAAAAAAACCTCAAAAAATTATGATAAAATAAATTCATGAAAATCTAATATTGCTTTGCATATGTTGCAAAAATATGATATTTGTTAGTTTGGCCAAAGGTTGAAGCCTGTCTATTTTCAATTCAACGAACCTCGTTCCTCTGAGCAAATTTTATAAGATTTAAAAATTCGCCTGACATAATTCATGAATGATTTTATCTGAAGGATGATTAATATGTCGGAAAAATTGTGTTTTAAAAACCCTCCCTTAATAGACACAATAACTACATTCGAGTAGGCGCAAAACTATGAAATATATTTAATAATCATATCATGCACAGATGTACGAGGGTTGATCCAAAAGTACTGACAACCAATATAAAACAAGATGATTAACTTTAAAATAAATGTTTGTCTTTACTCTTCCAAAACGCCCCAACAGTGGCCATCACTTCGCTACCATCTTCAAATTTATTGTAATTCTTGAGCCGAGGAAAGACGTAGAAGTCACTGGGAGCTAGATCTGGTGAATAGAGTGGATGTTCCAGCAGGTTGAATCCTGTTTCTTAAATTGCAGCCATCGCAACTGCAACCTTGTGAACATGTGCATTGTCTTGATGAAACAGTACTTCGGCTCGCAGTTTGTCCTGTTTTTCCTCAATAGTCTCCTGAAATCTTCTTATTTGGTCTGCGTAGTAAAAACCCGGTAGAATGGCTTGCTTTGCCAAATATTCCACCATAATAATTCCTTCAGCATCCCAAAAAACTGCTGCATAACCTTCGCTGCCGAACTCGACTTTTTGAATTTCTTCGGCATCGGTGAAGAAAATGGCTTCCAAATCATCGATTGCTGTTTGGTTCCTGGATCAAAATGGTAGATCCAGGTCTCGTCCATGGTAACAAAACGTGACAAAACAAAATTTCTCCAGATCTACCAGGTTCTTTTCGAGATTCACCCTCGAAATGTCGGGTTGTTTCTCCTGTTGTTCGTCAGTTAATATTCTCTGGACCCAACGCGCAGAGACCTTTTTCATATATGATTCCCTGGCAACGATTCTTTAACCACTACCATAAAAGATCCCTGTGACCTCAGCTACATGTCTGGTGGTTACTCCTTGATTCGCCAACACGCCATCTTTGACTTTTTTCACATTGTCTTCAGTGAGGGACGTGGATGGACGAGCTGCTTGGTATTCATCTTCAGTGGATGTTTTTCACAGCTGAAACTCCTTGGCCCAGGATGCGACGGTGTAATATGAAGGAGCAGAGTCCCCTAGTATTTTCACCAAGTCGTTGTCTATATCTTTGCAAGATATTTTTTTCAAACACAGGTTCTTAATGACAGCTTTAATTTCGTTTTTCTTCATTTTAATGTTCTCACTGCTACGGTTCGTATTCAAATGAATGTACCTCCCAGAAATCATGGCCTATTTATGTTTTTTTACGCTGGGCTACTGGGTGAATGAAATAGTGAAATATTTTTTTTTTAATTTTATGCAAACTGAAAATAGACGATTATCACTACTTTTAGATCAACCCTCGTATGATTTGCAGCTACTTATTGTGTATATCATTTAAATTCATTTGAGCATTGAATGCTTCACATTCGCCTTAGGAAACGGGTGTAACAATGCTATCGTTTAACATAAGGTTTCTCCGCATGCACATGTGACCATGTTTGATTTTATTATCTAAGTGTCCTTAGCTCACTCGCAAATGTCGCCATAATGCAGTTTATGCGAACTGGTCAAATTAATTAAAACAAATCAAACATAAGCTGACAATGCATTAGTGTCGCCTTGTTGGCTCTAACGTTTCCCGTAAAAGGAAAACACGAAGGTAAAGTGTTGATTGTGCGGAATATCTTTGCCAAAGAGCTAGTCATAGTGCAACACTAATTACACTCAATTGCACGCAACACGAATAAGTACCTGCCTATCAAGCTGAGTATCTATTTCGGTACGGTATCGTAGCTTGTGGCATAGCATGGTCTGAAACGGTTTAGCAGCAGCAACTGAAAGCACGGAAGCCAAAGAAATGGTTACAATGGCTACTCGGTCGAATGCGATAGTCACCTGTCGCAGAGACCAACAAACAAATTCAATTCGCCATAATCTACAAGCATAGGAGTCAGTCACCTGAGAAATAAAGTAATCCAGCGTTGTCCTAGGAATGCGCAGTATAATAGTTGCACGAGTAATTGACTCAGAATACGTAGATATCGATTTCATACAGGGAAATGCATGCAGGAAACTACAGAACTACTGACGGTTGAGCGGGTGACACTTTGACGAAGGATCAATATCTCAATCTATTAGAATTATGAAATACATAGAAATAACTGTTCTACGTTGTAATCTTAAAATAATTAAAACTGATTGTCTGCTCAAGCTATTCTGCCGATTTGCACACACGAACATTGACTTAGCATGTACAACTACTGATAATCTACGGTAATCGAAAGCACGTAGCAAACATGTTTGCAGTAAATGTTGCTGTTTTGCTGAGCGTAACAATTTTAAATCATGTCCAGCTCCAGTTGCATCGCACATGCCTGTAAATTATCAGTCAATAAAAAGCAATAATCGAGATTCGCCTGGATATTGGACCAACAATAAAATAAATTCAAGTCCAATTACAATTAAAACCGCTTTATTAGGGGCTCAAGCAATGGGCCGTCCTCGATATCGTATCGAACAATAATTTAGCACCTATGCCGAAAGAACAGTGTTCACGGATATTATTAAGGTCAGAATTTATTTAATGATCGGTTCCGCCTCCCCTCGGACTGATACTGATTTTTATCGCGCAAAAACTACAGCAAAGGCCCGACTGGTGCAAAAGGTTACATTAGCATTAAACTTAATTAGAGGCGTGATTCGAGGTTGGTACGAATTGAGTTTAGATGAAATTTATTTGGCAATTGCAATGGTATCGTATTTTGTTATTATGGTCAGCAATCGAATCATCCTTATCTCATTGAGGGCAACTGGACTGTAAATCGTATCATATCTTCATGAGCAGCACAGCCCACTGATCAGTGTCGCTTTGCACGATTCAGTTCCAATGTACAGGGAAGTAATATATTTGTAAGGATGGAAAATCATTAATGCAGAGTAAGTTATAAAAAGCTTATTACTCCAAAACAAATCATACAAATCTGGTTGCGGTTGTAATTTGTCACTGATGTCCGAAGAAAATTAGTATTAAAACCACCCCACTGAATCATATTTCTGTAATTAGAAACACTTGTAGCTTACTAGGAAAAACCCAATTTCTCAATGAATCCTTTGATATGACTCATTCCATTAAGGTCAGTTTTTTATATGATTCAATGACGATTGCGCCAGCACAAAGTCTTGGATTTTTCAAGATGCGGTTCGTTTAGAGGTAGCATTAATCAATTGGTATTAATCGCCTGGCGCAAGTTCGAATTCTTCGAATAAATATTCCTGCTCAGAGGGATTAGATACCATCCTAAGAAATGCAATTGTATCCTCGTGGCATGTGTCGCTGCACTAAGCCCCGAATTCTATCAGTAATATTTAGACGAAGAGGTGTCATAATCACTGTCAAGAACATGCTGGGGACAATGCTTCGTAAAAAATATTGCAAGCACAATGCAGCAGGCAGCAAAAAGCACTTAAGAAAACAATATTCTAAGCCCTTAAACGTCAAAAATTTTGATCAAGGTTTAAGCCATATTTACATGCACATATGCATACATATTTCATACAATGTGTTTTTTGTATCTCATGCTGATTTTCACGTTCCTATTGCAAATTGGTTAAACATCAAAAGCCATGATTAGCAATTGATTGCTGCAATAGTATCTAACACCTATTGCCATAAAATCGACTGCCATTCATTCGAACTGACAGTCAATAAAATAAATAAAAAAAATACAAAAACCGAGTGACAACAATATTTTACAATCAATTTGCATAAACAAACACAAACTGTCAGTCGAACAAGATCGAAATCGCTGTTCGTTTTATTCGATATGGGTTTTTTATTCGATTCTTCGTACTCATAGCTCTCGACCTTTTCCGTTCGGAAAAGAAAACTCATGTGCTCCATGTGATTCGTATCGTTACGTTACGACAACGTTCAAGAAACGAAATAGCCTACAGAACTCCTTTGTAAGCACCTGTCGTAAATATAAAAATACACATTAGGCCGATTCCGAATGATTGTTTATAATTTCTGATGCCGTTGTTTCCATTCAAATGTTTTCTTGTTGCCTTTTGATTTAACGATGTCTGAAAGATGCCCCCCGTTGACAATATTTTTGAAAAGAATCAAAAGATACGAGCGTTTCGTACGAATCGAATAATATAGTCTCTTGTCTCGAGTCGATTTGTTAAAGTTACTTTAGGTCCAGTTCGCTTCGGCTCACTGCTGGATTTTATGGTAAGCTGTTGCTCAATAGCACAACTTCAAACACCATTCACCCATGCAATTCTGCTTCACATTTTTTTCTTACACATAGGGTGGATGAAAATTATTCCTAGACATTCAACAAACATCTTTTTGCATTATTAATAATAAAAGTCGAAAATTGTGATAATATTTTCTGAAGATTTATGATCGATTTGAACGAAAGAATGCAAAAATCTAATTTGGTTTTGATGCAGGGGTAATCAACCATTAGCTACTAAAAAATCTATTGTCATATAATGGTCTTATAAAAAATCAGGCTCTGCAATATTTATTTTGATACTACGTTTATTTTAATTCTTACACAGGCTACGGCTTAGTATTTACATAAACCAGCCATGGTCGACAAATTAAATCAGGAAATTTAAAACAAATTACAAAAATTTTCAACATAGATGGGAAAAATTCGGTCAGTTTAAAAGGTAAATTAAGGTAACTAAACTTGCGAAAATTTCATGTTTTCAGTAAAGTTATCGCTTTGCTATGAATAATAAAGTCAAGCAAATCAGACTTGCTCCAAATATACATCATTTAGTTTATGATGCTTGTTAGCTTAGTAATCGCGAGTATTCTGGATTTGCAAAGTAATTAGTGATTGGCTCAACTTTCTACAGTTTCAACCACACTAGTCAAGTATGTGCTGAAATAGCACCGAATTAAATAAAGATACGCTAGTATACTACGGGCCAAAAAAGATGTGAAAGTAAGGTAAAGCTGGGTTACGCATTCAGCGAGAAAATAATAATGTATAAGCACTTGTCAAAACACCACTGTTATTGACTGAGGGATTTCGATACAAACGAACAAAGTGTGACACGGTAAACTTCCGTTAGTGTATATACTTGGCGAAATATTTGTGAAGGCACTAAAGTTTCCTTTATTTCTACGAAAAAAAACTAAGTATGCAATGTTAGGAACGTCGCAGCGGGCTTTAACTAACCATCTGACAGATAAACACATGTTGATATTCTTTGTTGCCATTGAAAAATAGAACTACCTTAGAATAGAACTTAGAACTTAGAATAGAATTAATAGAACTACCACTATTATTTAATACGAAATAAATATAAAGGCACGTCGATAAATATTTGTTTCTAGTCGATCAATTTGTGTTTAGGTGATCAGAAATGCAATAACGCATGAATACTAGTTTTCTAAATGTATGATACAAACTTTATTGCAATTTAAAATATTATTTATTGATAGATTTTTGAACTCCGCGCG
Organism: Nemotelus pantherinus; assembly: GCA_963978885.1. Lineage (NCBI taxonomy): Eukaryota > Metazoa > Arthropoda > Insecta > Diptera > Stratiomyidae > Nemotelus > Nemotelus pantherinus. Next base: position 102,925,852 of record OZ022265.1, on the reverse strand, counting down.
GAAAATCATTAAGCGAAGAAGAAGAGGGTAAAATTAAAACATCACGAGAAAGGCATGTCTAATCGTGGAATTGCAAAACGTTAACAAATATCTAGACGTGCAATCAATTATATCATAAAAATAGGGAAAGATTACGGTAAAACTTAACGACCAGGAAGGCCACCTAAAGTGTCTAAAAGAGACAAAAGAGAGATCAGAAAGATTGCCATCGAAGAAAATTTTAGTACGAACGAAATTAGAGGACAAATGACCTAAGAAGTAAGTGTACGTAGAGTCCAACAAATAAAGAAGTGGGATTTGGACCTCGCATGTGAGAAAAAATGTGGGAAACATCCGCTTACAAAAAACAGAAATTGGTCAGACTGCGATTTGCCGAAAAGTAACGGTTTTGGGGCGAAGAATGGAACAAAGTAGTAAGTACTGATGAAAAAAGTTTTTTTGGATGGTCCAAACGGTTCACATAAATGTTGGCGGGATAAAGGTTCTGCGGAAGAAAAGCGTCAGCGTCGAAATTTCAGTGGAGGTTTACTTATAATTCGGGCAGTGATACTACAACTATTTACTTCGTTTCGACAAAAAGGACTCAGAATGCTATATTAATTTATTGGATGAGGTGTTACTGAATCCGGAGAAAAGATTGCTGGCGCAGAGTTGCTTGCAAGATAATGTGGCGATCGATCGCTCGAGAGAAACTGAAGAGTTTCTGAGGTCCCATGGTATCTCGATTGTCGATTGGCCCGCACCTAGTCCGGAACTTAATTCAATCGGGAATCGGTGGTATATCTTATCAGCTGAAGTTTTTCACCATGGGTGCCAATACGCATGCCTAAAGAAGCTAAGGGATTCAATCAACAAGGAGTGGAAGAACATCGATCCTGCAACCATCTGTTCTTAATAAACTCAATGCCAAGGTGCTTAAAAGAGGTTATAAACAATAACGGCGGTCATGTTTCTTACTAAGCTTAGGTAATAAATTGTCACCATAAAAAAAAAAACAGTAAAAGTATTACCATAAGTGCCTTTATAATTATTTCTTTCTTACTTTAAGTTTTTATTATTATTAAGTTCAAAAGAAAGGTTCTTAGGTTTTTAAAATTCCAATTACGTAAAGTGGTAAAATTTTGATTGATTCACTAAAATTACGCAAAATATATTAGTTACTTCTTAAAGCTTTCGTGCCCTTATAATTATTTCGTGGAGTGTATTTATATTGCGTATTTATCACCTATGCATTTTATTTGTTTAAGAAACATAAGTTATAGCGAAAATATTAAATAGTTCTCCAGAAACATGTGAATAACGTAGTTTGTAAATTAAAGGAATAATTGGCTTCCGGTTGGTCCCTCTTCATAGGCCAGCAGTAGTCAGCCTACATCATTGGTCTCCATCTACCCTGATAACACTTCTTCATCTTTGAATAGTCCTATTGGAACCTTTGTCCATGCTCATCACTTACAGCTCCCAAATTCTCTGGGGAAAAATCCAGATTTGAGTCTAGAAATTTAATTTTAAGCGACAAATTGCAACCCAATGCTTCATATGTCAATAGAAGCTCGTTAATCAATCCTATACGGATGTCACTCTTATAGCTACCCCAAAAATTCGCAACCACGTTCTTAAGGCAATGCCAAGCTGGTTTTTCTAAAACGTTCAATTTTTCTTCGAATTTCGGATCTTTCATTAATTCCCTGATTTGAGGTTCTACGAAAATGCCCTCTTTGATTTTAGCATCACTTATTCAATTGGCTTGAAGTGGAGTGTTGTGAATCGTCATCCTTAAGCAGTATAGATGGAACATGCGTAGGTAAATTGTCATTAACCCTGGAATGGTACGGTAAATTTTTGGATGATTTTAGGTACATGTTTTTACTAAAAAGATGGCAACAATAGTATTATGTGCATTTTTTATTTTATCATAAAACATAAAAAGATTATATAGCTTCTAGCCTCATGGCAGTCGGAGTGGCCAACTGGCTGGTGCGCGACGAAATGTATACCCTATGTGAGTAAAATTTACTCATCGGTACCATTCTAGGGTTAAGAGGAACAAGTCTTGTTGCTGAAGATAAATTACGGTATCGAACTGTGTGTTTTGCCTTTGGATTTAAAATGTTTTTATTATTTAATTATTTTTATTGTAGTAAGACCAAAATAGAGGGCCCGGTAGCTCTGCTTGCTAAGGCGTCAGGCCAAAAAGCGGCGAGCTACGGCGCCTGCGGGTTCGAATCCCGCCAGTGCCATAGCTGTCAGTGTGAATGCGTGTGATTGTCTATGAGGGTGGCAAATGGGCCCAAACTGGTGGCCTAGTGCTAGCCGCGTTCTCGGCAGCCCTCTTCACTAACCTATAGGTTAGGCCTAAGACTAAAATAGCAGTCTGAAACATGATCTTTTTGCCCAGTCCATATCATGGGAATAGCAAACGGCATATGACATGATCCTTTCTTCCAATCAGTTAAAGTTTTAACATATGTTAAGCAACAAATAAGTGGGGCCCAAGATTTGTCTAGATGAGCCACCCCTAAACTCAAACACTAGCGGTAACACTTCAAAATAAAAACAGCAAAATTTCGCTTTGATTTTTGAAAGTCAATTCACCACAATTATAACAAAAAGAGGAAGGATTGCTAAGAAACTTTTTCGACATATTCGCGGAACCATAGAAGTTGATTAAAACCAAAACAATTCAAAATAATAGCGAAAACAAATATATAGTACTCCTTTTTTACGGCCGTTCATATGCGTTTATCACTACAATACCGAAATTGAACTTGACCTCATCATAAAAAAACAGAGGGTGATTGAAAAAAATTTTTCGTAATAATTTTTTCGTAATAAGGGTAGGTAGTCAAAACACGATCACCTATCAGAGTTCGTGTGGCATGACCACTGTTGATCAGTGTAATAGATTCGTTTTTTTGCACTCTTGCGCAGGGTAGATTAAGGTAAGTTAAGCTCTTTATGACAGAGCTTTAAGTAAGTACATTCAATACAACAATAATCGCTGCCGCAGTGAAGTTAAAGCGGCAGCAATTGTTGTTACATTCAATGTTCTTACCGAAACCTCTGTCATAAAGATCTTAACTTGCCTTAACTTACCCTGCCCAATTTGCTGGTGCTCCAGCCTGGTGCTTGGGTGTAGCGTTTTTAATTAGCCAAATGCGAATATGTGAAAATTGGATCTTCAAAATGAATCTTGACAAATCATTTTATTATTCGATCTTATTTATTTGCGTTTTCATTTAGCATCTATGGTATAAGTTAAGTTTATAATTTTAATTTTTCCTTGAATTTGCTCAGAATAAATCCAATAAATTTTATAGCTAGTACGTTTTTATGATTGGAATGGCGCAAAAAACTTTAGCCTTCGACATGAAAAATAATACAGGATGGCGCAAAAAATTTTAGCCTTTGACATGAAAAATCAGCCCGAATGAATTTAGTAGGAAAAAACTATATTTTTACTTTTCTTAAGCCTATATACTTAGCTTGAACTAATTCCCATATAGATGTTAAGTCGAATGTTTAGTGATGATACCAAAATAATGACTTTTGTTTAAGAGTCGGCAAAAACAGGTACCAACATTCGAAGAGTATTAATACGTATGTCTATACCTTGAAAAATATGTAGACCCGCTATTACTTGTGTAATTTTAGCCTCAGGTATTATCTCTACTATAATAAAACGACGAATGAAAACGTACATTTATTCATGAAGCTTTCATTGAAGTGAAAGCACCAAATTCAACCAAGAACCTTGATTTTTATGACCTTTTGTCTGATCCTGAAAAATCTTCAAGGGATCGAACTGCGATAGTAATGATAAATAGTCGAATCCAAAAGCATATTGAAATTCAACGCATGCATCAATTGGGCCACAGACGCAGCAACATCTGGAAAACAGTGAGTATTCATTAGAAAACCGCGAAAAAATACTACAATGTGGAAGAAGGAAACGTGGACGAAAAGAAAAGAAGTTTCCAAAGCTTTAGCTGAAAATAAACCAGGAGTTTTTAATTCTGCTGATTTAAACTCCATTGGAAATATGTGGCCCAGATTAAAGAATAAGGTCTTTAGAGATCCAAGACCAGAAAATAGGCAGGAGCTAATTCGAAGAATACAAGTTGGGCAGGACGCAATTTTGAAGAAATTTACGTGAAAGTTTCACAAAGTGCGAAGGAGAGCATACTTCATACTAATAATATATTATGTTACCTAATGTGTGTACTTTCTAATCAATTCATAATATCAAAACAATATCTTTGTAATAAATTTTCATGCAAGAAATACTAAAGCCAGAAGGATTTCCGCGACCTGATACATAAAAATATGTCAATCTAAACATCTGTATTAAGATATGGTATTCAACACCGGAATTCCCGGTCGTCTTTATATTAAGATTTGCAATCATTAAATTTTAAAATATAAGTGACCCTGGAATGAGAATAGATAAACAATGTCAAAATTTCTTAAAATTTGAATTTTTGTCGGTGGTAACTCTCAAAATTTTTCTGACTCTATTGCCTCCGACGCATTCTCCAAATTGAAAATAAATTCACAGGATAGATAAATCTTTGCTGAAGCAGATTACACATCCGTTTGTTTATCATGCCAGCACAGGATCGTGAAATTTTTGTAAACATCAAAATTTTCAATTATAATTGGTTTGAAAATGGAGTTTTTCTAATATAATTTTGGTGGTACTGACTGACCAATTCGAATGTTCCTATTATGTGGTATTGATTGTCAAAAAAAAAATATCTCATGAGATGATCCAGTCGTATGAGAGATCAATTGATATGTATCAAATTTAAAACAAAATCCACGCAATCTCTGTACTTTGCTTCGGATATCAGGCTTTCTAGAGTATTTCAGTCTAGAACTCTTTTTAAAAAACAAGATGAAACTTCAAAAACAAAGATGAAACTTCTTGAGGATATACAGTGAGTACAAAACGTATGCAAACATCTTGCAAACGAACAAATTTAATAATCATCATATCCGAACAGCCTGGTGTTCTTAAACATTAATTTCCAAATAAAAGAGCAGGCGCATCCCATAAAATCGTAAAAATAAACACCCAAAAATATGAATACCAGGCCCTTGTAAAAACCGTTAAATTCAATTTGATTTCTACTGGATTGTTGAAACTCGAAGAAATATTATCATTTAGTAGACAGCCTTAAATCTTAGATCAGCTCAGTATTCCATTACTAAAGTATTTGTAAATTTTTATCAAATTGGACAAACATGTTTAGAAACTTTAACGAAGGACCAAACATGATTTTGAAGGTGAAGAGGTATGGGAAATAATATAATTATATTTTCAAAATTTCTGAAAAATTGCTGTCAAACATCCAGAGTGCTATTAGGCGGTTTGCGCCTATAAAAAATTTTGACAACAGATGAAGAAGTGGATGACCTCTCAAGCTTGTTAGAAGAACTGAAAATTTTATTATAAGGGAAATAAATTAGTTAAAGGAGCATTTAACTTCGAAAATTCGGACTAAAGCTATTACCTTGTGGAATCTTGTACAGGACTTCAGATTTTTGTCATGAATTAAGCACTAGACAAGAGATTTAAATTTAACGCGAAAATGTAATTGAAGATACACAGCTCAAATAAGTTTTACAAAAAATTTTTGAATTGTTAATTTTGATAGATGCATCAAATTCAATTTTTTTTAATTGAAAGAAATCATTTTAACTGAAAGAATTCGTACATATTCCTCAACACCTTGGTTGACTTCCACTGAAAATCATTTCATTTAGAATATATCACTATCAAAGCTATGCTAGTAGAGAACCTTTGCTTCATTCCAATCGAACGAGAATGAATAATGGTCCTAGAATATTTTCAATTAAGTGGCGATCATAAATTTATTTCTCTTTGCGTTGCATTCACAAGAGTCATTAAAAAGTCTCGCCAATGGGAACGAATAATGTACGTGTTCTCGTATGCAGATGCCACGCGGTGAGGGAGTACCCAATTCAAAAAGTAATTGGTTGCTAGTTTGGTGATAAAACTTTGGACAGGTACAAGATTAGATAATATGCTTGTATGAAAAGAGTTCAAGGAATGCGTCGACATGGATGGTAATGATCGTGTTGTCTGCTACGTATCGATGAAAACAGCCGCTCTCAACCGCCCATGCAGAAAAACTCATAAATAATTATAATGATACTGTTTCGAAGTTGAATTTTTTGATGAATCGCTCAGCAACAGCTCACCATTAATCTCACGAACATACCAAAGGAACGCTAATGGCGCTAGGTGTGCAGTGTTGAAATGTTACTGCGGTCAAGCGGTAGCTTCCATGCTTCGGAAATCAAATTCAGATGTTTGAAATCTCGTTGAGATTCAGATTAGAAACTTAACTATGATGATGGAGTCTTCATATTAGCAAGATAATGATTTCTGTTGTAAGTGCTTAATTGCGACTATCGTCAGGAATAATAAATTACCGACATGAAATGTGGCCAGTTATTTATGAATATTCATGAGAATTGAGTGGTCCTATCGGGTGATGATGATACAAGCACGACGAAAATTCAATTTGCTCAGATACGTATCAAATTGAATTTGTATTTCACACCTATCCAAAATACAATGTCAATTGACTAAAGTCCTTCACATGTGCTCTACTTCTAATTTCATTCGATTTCATGAAGGTTTTCGATGACATGCAAACTAGAAATATATATTTGATTACAACTTTTCGGTACATTTTGTACCTCATATTCAAATCGATGACAACTTTGACTGATTGATGATGATTTTATGTCATCATTAGAACGATACAAACTGTGTAACAATGACAACATAATACTTCCTTTGGATTCAATGATTATTTCGTGTATTCTTTTAGTAAATTTTAATTAGAATTCGAATTAGCGAAATGACCGCTGGAATGCGGAATTCGGATATCAAAATGTCTCCACTAAAAATGAACTGTACCCGATAATACAAGTTTTTTCTATTCCAATTATCAAATTTATGAAACAGAAAAACTACAATTTTTGGTTGCAATTTGAAATGTATTTCTGTTTTATCGATAACTAAAGTGAGTTGTGGCAAAACGTGTTTCAATTTTAGGAGATATTGCGTTAGTCTCTTTTGAAACAACATTTATTATCTAAAAACTCGAAGGAAGTTTTCGGATTGTAGTATCGGGTGCGTTCATAGAGCTAGCAATATTTCGATTCGGAGGGAGAATCCTTTTTTTGTACATGACCGTGACAGTGAAAGAATTCAAGCTGTTCAACTATACTTATTTGCGAAACATATCTCTTTGTTAACATGGCTTTGATTCAACAAATGTAAATTGCTGCCACTAATATCAATCAATTCATTTGTCTCGTAAAAAAACGTCTAAAGAAACGGCTTTACCTTATAAGAATTAAATCTTAAAAGATTGATTCGAAAGCTGTAGTTTAAGAAAAATCAATGGAAAATGCAAACCTGTTGTCTTGTATTGTTTTTAATTTTTTTCAGTCTTGTTGTCCATTGTTTGGTGTTTCTACGACTAAAAATGATTGCGAGACACTCAATGTTTTATATCTTTTTTATTTAGCTTGATACTCCATTACCAAAGCACAGAGTTAGTGCTAAAAATACTAGTAAACTATTTTGACACTTTTTTTTGCTTTGAAATAAAACTTTCTTTTTCTTGTTGATTTGATAGTGTACAATGAAAACTAAAAAAATCGGTCAAGCATAGGTTATGACAAAAACAAAAACATGATTTCAAAACATGTAATCAATATTACTTTATTTTTTTCTCTATATTTATGTATTTTTTAATTTACTATTACTATGAAAGTTTGGTTTATCACGTAAACATTTCCTGAAATATGTAGTTGCATGCTAGGATTCTATTTCATTGGTTTCTCAGAAACTATGATTGTTCAGGGTTGCGGAGGAAGTATACAATTTCTTACGAACTCATCCCCGCGATTTTGGCTTAGCAAAAATAACAATCATAGCTGAGATAGCAAAGGGCATTGATGCGTGGGTACCTTTAAGCCATCCTACAAAGTAACGTGAGCGTCTTGAACACAAAAAATTCGGACTCCAAGGTTTTCTGAAATTTTCTTCCGCACGGAATCCAAGATATAAACGATATCCTCGAAACAGCCGTGATGAAAACTTCTTTGATTTTTGAAAACATTGTAACATGTAACAAAGTGGCATATAATGAATGAACAACTTTTTAACATAAGGTCTTATCTTATATACTAAAGAAAATTACAATATAATATGTTTTTCAATACTTTAGATTACCACTAATGACTTCTCTTTTTATTGACTTTTTTTGTTTCCTTTCTAACTCTTTTTCTTATAATCAATTATCATTTTTATCCTTGAACTCGTTCTTTATACTTTTTTACCTGTTATTAGCTAGCCTAACATACATAAGTGTGAATTAATGGATAGAAAGGACGATTGATAACAAAGAAAAAAATCGGAAAGAAAGGTAATAAAAAAGTCAAACAAGGAAAGATGTATAATAGTTAGTAATAATTTAAAGTAATGAAAGAATACAAATAATGTATTGAATTTTCTTCAGCATATAAAGCCGCCTGTTCAAAATAAGTAATGCAAAATATATTGAAAAATTAGCGGTTCTTTACTAAACAAAAACAACAGCTGTCATAGTTATTAATCAAAATTTAATTTAACACAATATAGCCAAAGCACGAATAAATGACGATTGGATACGACCTACGACCTCTAAATGAGAAGAAATTCATTTTTAAAATGAAAAACTGAATATTTTATGGGTATTTTTTTTTCAAAATGTAATATCAGCACTGTAAGTTTTTAACCCTATGTGTTTCATAGTGCTTTATGTTGGTATTTATTGTTGGTATTAGGTACAGCACAATTCTTATCAATATGATAGATTTTCTTTTATTTTCTCATAATTGTCTTCATTGACTTGTGCCCAGAGAAAAGTATACAAAAAACTAACAAGAGATCTGGAAAATTTGAAAACTCTTGACAAAGCTATCAGACCATTATAAAACTTACAGGATATATTCATGTTACTAAGTTGAAAACTGAAGGTGTTTTTTATGAGCGTATTGGCAACCCTGTAGCTCTGGCAGGCAATGAAAGTGAAAATCTTCAAATCATCGACTCTTCTGCAAAATTATCGCTTTTTAGGAAAAAAGCAACTCATATATAAACCTTATGCGTTGTCTGAATAGCCAAAATAAAACTTCTGAAATTTTACATCGGGTAAGAACGTTAACCCTTCCCCAATTCACCTATATTTTTAGCATCAGAAACTTCTGCTCACGAGAACTCACGAACCGATAATCAGGCACAACTGAAATCCATAGAATATATTGGTTTTGAGTAGGACCAGGTCTAGTAGACGCAAATTTGAAATGTGTTTCAATCTGCGCCAGTGCTGCAGTCTTGAAAAATCACTAAGAAAAATAACTGCTTTTTGCCTTATGAATTTTGATCTAGTCACCAAATTTTAATGAAATTCACACAGTTGCTGAAATTTACTCTAAGCCACGTTTGGCAGAAATTTGGTTGAAAAATTCGGCTGGAACTGCCAGCTATGGTAATTTTGAAAACTCGCTCAGACAAATAAAGCTTATTGCCCTATAACGTCCGGTGCAGTCATGAAATCGAAACGAAATTCACTTGGTAAAAGGGCTTTTTTATAGTCATTATTCAGTAGGAAAGTGGTTGAAAAATCACTATGGGGCTGCCAGCTATGATTGCTTTTGTATTTTTTCCCCATTTCTTTAGTCAGTAATTTTATCAAATGATTTTCAAATGGTATTGATTTTATAGGGACAATAAACAACAAATATTAGAATTTGAAAAATTTTAAAGATTTTGCGACTGGTAACCCGCAGAAAAATTTGACTTCAACCTGAGGCAGATATGGTATATCTGTGACTTTGATGTTGGCAAAGGGTTGCTAGCACAAGGCAGTTTTGCTTTTATTATATCAATAAATGCTTACATTAGGTATTGATATCGCGAATATTTACGATGACAATTTTCTAAGTTCTTGCAGTTTCTCGGATGGCTGCCCCAAAAACTTTTCTTTCTCTGTAACTTTCGATAAAATCAGTGGCTGAAAACGAGATTATAGGGTAGCTTGAGTTTGACATGGGGCAGTTGTGGTAGACTTTTAGTTGCAGTGTTGGTCAAGTATTGCATACACTGAGTATTTTCTTCATTTGTGCTACAAAAGATGCTATTTCCAAGTTTTGTAAGATAAGCAACCGATAATAAATATAAGAAAGAAGTGTTTGACTTGAAATTCATTTTGAAATTCATGCAAGTGGCAACCCTGGAAACCTTTCCGCCCTATTAGTTTAAATTCATTGGTGAGATAAAAGCGGTACATTTCCCTCGTAACAAAATCCCTCGTAACAAAAATCTGCACGATTCCTCTAGTTTTCATCGAAAATTAGTGTTTCTAGCGGTTCTGTTGCACTAGAGTTTATTTATCAATATGCTTTGTACAATAGTTTTTTTTCGGATATTTTCAAGGACATTTCAAAACATAGATCAACCCTTCAAACCCTATCATCATAATAGCAATGTCACTCCGTTAGCACCCCAAACATCCTCTTTGAAGTTTCCCAACTTTACATTGGCTTAAAGACAAATCACTCACAGCTGTAACTGACGTGAATATGCAATAATGATAGACATGTACAATGTATTACATTGTTTTCATTGTATCATGGGCTAATTTATGTTGAAATAATTTTTTTTCGGTGTTCTTTTGCATATTCGCCGATGACTCCAATCGATTGAGCTTACCCATAATCTACAATATGAGCATATACAATATGGGTGCCATATGGTGGTACCTCCTTAAGCATAGTACTGAGTTCGATTTCACGTGAAATTTTCATACAAAATTTCACGTGAAATCTGTTTCGGCGAAAATTTAGCTTGAAAATAAGCAAGTTTGGTACTGTGTTCTTTGCATGAAAAGTTGTTTTGAAGTTGCTTTCGCTTCGAAAACATAGATGGCACTAAAACATGTTGTCAATCATTTCACGCAAATTTAGTTTGTGCAGTTCATTCTTTCGAGCTAAAAAGTGACATTTAGTGTTTGAATTTGAAAATTGAGCAGTGCAAATGACTTTCCAATAAGAAAATCGATCGAAAATTGAAATTCTTGACATTTTATCCGTCAAGAATGAGCAGTGTCTCTGCTTTTCTCTGTTGTCAAAATTTTCGCTCGAAAGAATGGCCAGATAATCGGGAAATGTCAAAATTTCACGTGAACTCGAACTCAGTACCAGCCTTTAGTCGTTAGAAAAACCGGTGAGGAGAATATGCTAACCAAACTCGAAAGGATACGGAAACTGACGGATCCACGGTAAATTAAAAAATTTCCATAAGCTTTTAAATTGCGTTTCTTATACCTAAATGTCTAAAGTTCAAGCAACAAATTATAATAACTAACAGTATTAATATAATGCATTTCATTCAGCAGATTTAAATACCCATGCAAAAAAAATGCACCTTAGAATAGATCTTTTGCTCAGTCAAGTTTAGACATAAATAGCATGATCTTCTTCAATAAACAACGAAATTTCCAAAAAAACTAAATACTAACCACTCAAACTATTCATAAAATATCCTAGCAATCACCAATTCAATTTCCAGATAGCTGTGGCGGAAACAAATTAAAAAACTTTGGCTACTTTTTGGAAACTGAAACTTTTCTAATCATATCGCCCATTTCAGTTTATCGCTAGACTAATAACAGATGTCACTCTGCCGAAATGACTTTTATCTTCCGGATTCGAATCCAAGAAACAAGTTTTCCTCTCGGCAAAATCGTCCTTCTGATTTTCATGTTGTCGTTTTTAGTTTTTTTTTGTCAATATTAATTCATGGAAATACTTTTTTCCTTCACAGAACTCTGTTGAGGACAGTGAAGGGAAACGGTACTCAAACATTAATGATTTGTCTAATGTTTTCTATAGCTGTAGCTCCTTTTGTACAGTAATGTAGTTCTTTAATTCGTATACCATTACGCATGTATGTATATATGTATGTATGTATATTATGCATCTAGTAATAACATTGCTCAGAAATATGCAAATCGCTTTTATATTGTCTCGCAGATACTCGTACGATGCATTGATTTCGATCCAAGAATCTTGTCAAGTTTATTTTGTTTCTAAACCATTTTATTAACGTCAGCTTGGACATGTGTTAGATCTTGAAAATGCTTTAAAATAACAAAGCACTTCAAACATTGCCAGCCTATATTTGTAGCTGAAAATCAAAAATTGATTTTTTATATTATTCATGATTGAAGTAGATGCTGCGGATTTTTTCCTAAAATGCATTCCGAAATTAACTAACGTCAGCCTTTCGCAAATGCCAACATTGCCACATCTCAGAACATAAATCCACTATATTTGCCACACAGTAGCCACATGTTTGTTGAGATAAAAAGTCTTTCCTATACAATCTTTTGAACTTCATTGTGGCTTTGCTGACTTTACGTATTTTTCGTTTCAAACTCCGTACTCCCACACAGAGAGGTACATTACTGCAATGAAGCGTCCCTTATTACCATGCGGATGCCAAAAATGATGACGTTTCTCATCGAAAGGCAACAGAGAAAACACTTTTTTAATAAACATTTCTCTTGGGCACTGCTTTCCGCTCTTAAGCTAGCCGAAAAAAAACCCTGAAAAAGTTACTTTTCATCCCTTTAATTAAGAACGATAGACAAGTTGCGTCCTTACCGAAAGATACACCGCAAAATAAAAGAAAATACGAAAATACTAAAATAAAAACCTACCTCCCTACACAGCTTTGTACGAGTATCTTGCGGCCAGGAATATTTTCTATTTTCATATTTGTTTGTTGGGGGAGTAAATACGCTGTTGAGTAAGAAGATAGGAGGAAACCTGTATATTACTTCGACTGTAAAGAACACTCGAGATAATATTGGGATAGAGAAGAAACGTAAAAAAAAAAATATTTGATTCGGGGCTTTGATACAACCATGATTTCAGGAAGGAAACACTTTGAAGGTAAAAAAAGTTGAACGTGTTTAGTACTTAACTGCTTAAAGAGGTCCAACAACATGATTCTACGTCATGAAATGATTTTTTTGGAAAGAAACCATACTAAACAAACGAAAAGAAGCTAAGCTTAAGGTTATTAATTACATAAGAAGTCGAGCTCAGTGATGACAATATAGAAAAAGGTATAAATGATTTCGCCATAACAGGAGAATCTATGTGTCAATAGGAATTAAGCTTTACAAATATGCCTTTACATGTCAATACAAATGAAATACATAAATTGAAAGCATACTAGCCCTAGACATAACAAGGGTTTTCGTGGAATTACTTTATAGAATTGGTTTTAAAGAATGAAGCTGTTTAGTTGAAAATGTTTGCAAGCGACTCTGAAACTAACATTGAAGACGGTATTGCTAAACGATAATTTAATTCATTGCTTTTAAATTAAAACCCAAACATGCATATTTTTTAAATCCTTCTTTCTACTCGTTCCATCTCATGGTCCAATGTGCAATACTTTTCCTTAAGATATATTACAATCGTACATCCCACACCCCTAAATATTGGTATACGGGTAAATACTTGTTTCATTATATTGTAGTATATTGACTTCTTACAATATAAGGTGTTACTTATCGTCATGATTTGTGTCTAGAAAAAAGTTTAAATAAAAACTCTGGTGAATGTCTTCATCACAATCTCGTAAGAAATGATTGTCAATTTTCCCAAAATTTGGGCACCCTTAACCTCCGAAATTTCTGGCCAATGACATCTCTCCAGCGTAAGTAGAGAGCGTACAACTCATGGTTGTAAAGTTTGCGGAATAATCCTTCTTCACATACGGGACTCACGATTCTAGACAAGGACTTTCCTTTCGAACGCGGTCAGAGTGCCTTTTTCTGAGCACCCAAATCTTGGATTCCTAAGTGAGTACTATTTTTGGGTGAGATTTTGGGATTTGAAGAGCCTTGACTGACTGTAGTATGCGTTGTTGGATTATAGCAGCCACTCACGTATTTCTTCTTCCATGTTGTCATCGGCTGCTACAATTGACACAATATAGTTGAAGGATTGCGCTATTTCGAATTCATGCTTAACTTTAGACGTGCTTCCTACAGATGCCACTACCATGTTCTTTGTCTTTCCTTCATTTATGTGTAGCCCCATGTGTAGTTTTTAAGTGTAGTTTTTGTGCCGCTCGCTCGATCTGCGTGAAAGATTCTCGTACAGCTAGTTCCGATCTTCCAATTATGTCTATACCACCTGCATAAACCAGTTCCCATCGCTTTAGAATGCTTTCAGGATCGGTGACCAGATTACTCCCTCTTTGTCTTTACAGTACGTGCAGCGTGGCGTATTCTGCGTTATGTGTTGGACTATTTGGTAGACTTTCTGCACCGGTATGCAAGATTCTTATGTTCAGTCGCTAGTTTGCATACATTATCAAACCAGTCACCCCGATCTTTTCGATTACTGCCTAAGATGGCATCAGCAGCACTAATGACAGTAAATTCGAGACGTGTCTACTTTTCATGTACGTGTTAATTCGAGCATGACTTGCGGATACGATGCTTCTATGAAAAACAATGCGCGCTCGGAGAATAATACTTATAATATAATGGTCTTAGTCTAAGTTGGCACTTTGATACGTTCGTACCATCATCGCGATCGAGTAGTGGCAGTGATCTATCAACACGTGGTCAATCTGTTTACAAGTTGCTCCATCAAGTGATACCCAGGGGGTCTTATGGATATCTAAATGCGGGAGCCTGGGTTAAAATCTACAAACATGATTTTTACATCGTCCTCAGCAGATTCCTCCGTAGATACTTGAACATTTGGTGTTTGCATATTTGCCTCGCACGCGAATGATGAATATCCTTTCATTGATAGCGCTTAAGCCGATGATAGTAGGCTCCATTTTTTGGGTGACGAGGAAGCCTAAACCGAGCACATGATGCTTTGGATGACAGCTGTAATATAAGTCATATCATTTCTTTTGTAAAACACCATTGCCTGTCCATCTGTTTTGTTGCATTGCTGTAATGCTTGCCTCATATTGAGACAGTGCATCGGCTAGCTGCTGAGCAGCTCAAACTTTGTAGAGCGATCTTCCGTTCCATGAGAACATTTTCAAATCGTTTTACCGTTTTCGTGGACGTGGTCATTCTTGTGGTATGAAAGCTATTCCCAGATTTGTTGATGGGTTATCGGTCTTTCGCCAACCTTCCTTCGAAGAGTCTTGTGTAAGAATATTTGCCAAACTTTCTGAAAGAAAAGGTTAAGTTCATTGTCTTCGAAAAAAATTTACAGGAGACTTGATGATGCTAACAGCATTTTTCTCTCACTTACCGTACCTACAGGTTTACGAAGATATTCATAAAAAAACGCAGACCTGTTCTTTATAATCAGTGATTCATTCCGTGAATTTCGAGATGACCTGATATTTGTCATAGAAGCTCAGGCAGCTTGAAATTTCAGAAATTTCTTTGCTAAATTTTTAGCACTGAGCATCTGATTTGAATAACAAAATTTCCGGAGCGTCATCATAGCTAAACATTTGTCTACATTATCATTTTTCATATCACAAACTTGTTTTATTCGAAGTTCATTTATAGAATCTATAGTATTTCCATAATCTTTTCATAGAAAGATAGGGCTACCTGAAAATTCATTAAAATGTCCACCGCCGTAAGATGGTTGGATATGCATACCAGGACTTCGGCTTGACACATTCGCATTATTTACATGATTTCTGAAAATTTTAGTTAGGTCGGATCTCGCATTTCTGAGATAATCAAAATTCACAAAATTCGACTCGAACATAAGCTTTGAATTCATGTCAGGGAAAATTACAGCGACCGAAATCACAACAGTCAAAATAATAGCTATCAAAAATACAGGAAAAAGTCAAAGCGAAAAATCTCAGCGAGAAGTCAGGGCAAAAACTCTTAGTAAAATGTCACAACGAAAGAAATAGCAGTGACTAGAAAAACAGCTTTTACAGTCTCTGTGACTTTCGAACACAGTGATTTTGCTAGCAGTGATATTTCGTGATTTTTGTTGTGGTTCCGTTCCTGGTTATTTTTTTCGCTGAGATTTTCCAACAAAATCGGTATCATTCCGCTCGCTGTGATTTTGATTATGTAGACACTGCAGCTACCAGTGATTCTTCATTGACTATGAAAAATATCAGTGTATAATCATAATATATATCGGCCCAAAACTAGTTGAGAGATAAAACATCTTACTTTTTTCGGGCACCTATGTATCACAGATCACAGGTGCTGGTTAAGTTGTAGCCAAAATATTTTCTCATTTAAAGCTTGATACCATGTGCAAATGAAACAAGAAGCTGTATGCTACTCTAATCCTATGTACAACAAAAAAGGGTGGTTGATAACAGGTAAACTAATGTTTAGAAGTACATGAAACAATATTTTATCGTTAGCCTATCTTTTTGACTAAAGCTAGTTGATTTGCTGGTTTAAAGATGATCAATTTCCCGTCAAGGAAATTTTTTCACAGTCAAATAGACTCACCTCTTTAGAGCTGCTTATTTAAGCTAAGAATTCAAATAACATGAGGTATTAATTTAAAACAACATCTCCATCGTCGAAATAACACATCGAGACCGTGTTTTATTGCAATTTATTCAAATTTTCCAAGGCGGCACTGGCTGTCATTAAAATTTTATTGCCTATCTTCCCGCAGTTCATTAGACTTTAGTGTACCAATTATCCGCGATTCTTTCACTATCCATGCGGGGCATATTCTAGCTTATGAAGTGAATTCCGACCATTAAAACCAATAATGGGCATTTGGGCTCAGTTTTCACCTTGGCTTTAGATATTTATATATATTTTAATTGCACATTAATGACATGCTATGGCTTTCACACTTTGCCGAAGAAGTCAATAAAATTTTCAGCATTACAAAGAGAAGTACTTAGAGAGTCTTGTGAATGACAGGATGAGAAAGATGTGAAATCATATGATGAAATTAAGGATGGACGTAAAACTCGAATACACATCCTTAATTTAAATTTGAAATGGCGATATTTCCTCACATAACAGAGAGTTCTAATATTAATTTAAGTGTTTAATTAAAAATATGTAGTAGGGATTCATATGAATTTGCATAATAATGATCTCTGATAATAAACTAAAGTTAAGTTTCAAGCTATAAAATGAAAACGAAAATTTTCAAAGCTAATGCGCCTGTACACATTGTTGCATGACCTATATACACATGTATGTAATTTTAGACTAAAGTAGCAAAATCGGTATGAAGCAGCTAACAGCACAAAACCAAAGCTAATAGTGAAAACTCTTCTGTGCATATCTTTTTCGTTTTCTTTTAGAAACAGAATTCCCCGAACATTTCGATTTAGTGCATAATATCTTGGTTTCTAATGAACTTATGGTAATCATCTGGCTGAAAAATGCTGTAAGCAGAATGCTGTGTGCATTTGTAGCAGGTAAGCACAAGCATAAACTTGAGTACTGCATATCGGCACATGAAAAGTAACGCGCTGATAAGTTTTATGATTGCAGCTGCAATTGCACGTTGTACTACAGTTGTCGAATATCTGAACGATAGACTGGAAATTGTTGTGCTAAGGTGGCTGTAACTAAACAGAAATTGTATTTGCTACAAATATCTGTATCATTTTTATATTAGTTGCCGTGGTAAGTATAAGTAAAAGAGCTCTCAACCAACATAAAGTAAAAGGTTCTATATCAGTCTAAACATGTAACAATAATTAACAACAACAATAAAAATATTTAAATTCTTGTAAGTATATGTTTTTTTTTCTGTTTGGAGCAACAACAAATGGAAATGGAAGGGAAGATTTATTGTTGGAAGCTCATCATCTTTCGTAGTACCCCTTAAGCATGAGCCACAGCTTGGTTTCTGCTCCATTCTGCTACGCATCTAAGAATAGGAAAAGAGAATCTGAATTTTCGTTGGAATTCGTATTTTCTTCGCTTCCTTTACTATCGGTGCGACCGGTACTTGCAGTCGCCCAGGCATGTATACTTCCTTGTAAAATTTTTATTGTTCCAAGATATAATATAATGGGTGCAATGTACAATGTGGTCGTGCAATTAAAACATGATTTCAAGGAGATTGTTCATGCACGATTTCTAGTCATACACGTGTTCCTATGTTTGTTGCTTGCTCAGTTACAGTACTTATACTGTGTTTAAGGTACAAATGAAAAATAACCCAGCGTAAGTACACGGCGACTGATAACATTAAAAAAACTATGTTGGAAATGAATTGTTCTGTTCAATGACCATTTCGCAAAAGACGTAAAATATTGTTGGGGATATTTGGTGCAGAGATCTAACCGGCGCTTTTCCAAGTTCTTTGAATTTCCATAGAAGTGAAAAATAAATTGAGAGTGCTCGTTGTTGCAGTTCATCTTAACTAATCAAATGAATGACCCCTAAAATTAACTGTTATCATCAAATTGGGGGGTTTCACTCACATTCATGAGCTTGTTATGGTAGACTGATTGCTGCTTCATTGCAAAAGTGTAGCCACCACTAGTGATGGGTCGCTCATGAGCGAGTCGCTCAAAAAGAGCGACTCTTTTGAAGGAGCTGTGTGAGTCAACTCTTCAACTCTGAGCGACTCAGCTCTTCGACTCTTTTGAAAGAGCTATGTGAGCCATCATTTAGAATAGCTCCGCACACTTCATACCTTCACTTTAGTGGCAATAGCGATATTGCGGAGCCACTCAAATAACCACCCGACCAAATAAAGCTTATGCATATACACACGGCAATACTTCATTAGACTACCGTGTGTACTTGAAGCGAAATCTATGCTATTCTAACGTCGGAACACGAACATATGTATACGACTATCGTATTGCATAGTGAAAAGAGTCGCTCCGTTGAATGAACACTGTGCGAGTGAGGAATAAAAGAGTCGCTCCGTTGAATGAACACTGTGCGAGTGAGGAATAAAAGAGTCGCTCTGTTGAATGAACACTGTGCGAGTGAGGAATAAAAGAGTCGCTCCGTTGAATGAACACTGTGCGAGTGAGGAATAAAAGAGTCGACTCTTTTGAATGAACACTGTGCGAGTGAGGAATAAAAGAGTCGACTCCGTTGAATGAACACTGTGCGAGTGAGGAATAAAAGAGTCGACTCCGTTGAATGAAGAACTGTGCGAATGATGGATACTGATCGTGTGCGGTTATTGATGGCGACATTTTGTGAACACACAGTATGCGTTTACGTGCGTATATTTTGCTCTGGTTCACGAGTAGTTTAGTAGCCAAATGTTGGCTATTAGGCGGTGCATTTCATAGGTCGATTTTAGAGATGAAGCGTATACACTAGAACAGGTATATGGAACAGGTTCGTATCGAATATTTTCGTTCTTCAAAAAGTTTTTAGGGCAAAAGTAGCTGAAATCGGACAAAATCAGCCAATTTGAGGTTAAGGTGGTTTGGGACATAGCGGGCCAAGACCTATTGCTGCGATACAAAAATTTCGGTTTTGTAGGGGAGTAAGGGGTTTTTTGGCCATAGTTTGGCAAAAACTGCCTTTAGGACGCTTTCGATGATTGGAAGTGGTCGAGGAGTACAATAGTGATATTTCAAGGGCAAAAAAATTTTTGATAGTGGAAATTGGGCAAAAACGTTCATTTTTCCAAAAAATTTTTTTTTTACTAGCATGAATTTGGGGACCTTTTTGAATTGTTTCGGGCGAAATTTCCATACAAGTCTGGGAAAAAGCGGCCTGGTTTCGAAAATACGGCAATATGAAATCTGCCGAAACACCGTCCGGAAAAACTGAGAGTACCACTAAAAGAGCTAAGTAGGAAAAGGTTGAGATCCTTTTAGGGCAAAAGTAGCTGAAATCGGACAAAATCAGCCAATTTGAGGTTAAGGTGGTTTGGGACATAGCGGGCCAAGACCTATTGCTGCGATACAAAAATTTCGGTTTTGTAGAGGAGTAAGGGGTTTTTTGGCCATAGTTTGGCAAAAACTGCCTTTAGGACGCTTTCGATGATTGGAAGTGGTCGAGGAGTACAATAGTGATATTTCAAGGGCAAAAAAATTTTTGATAGTGGAAATTGGGCAAAAACGTTCATTTTTCCAAAAATTTTTTTTTTTACTAGCATGAATTTGGGGACCTTTTTGAATTGTTTCGGGCGAAATTTCCATACAAGTCTGGGAAAAAGCGGCCTGGTTTCGAAAATACGGCAATATGAAATCTGCCGAAACACCGTCCGGAAAAACTGAAAGTACCACTAAAAGAGCTAAGTAGGAAAAGGTTGAGATCCTTTTAGGGCAAAAGTAGCTGAAATCGGACAAAATCAGCCAATTTGAAGTTAAGGTGGTTTGGGACATAGCGGGCCAAGACCTATTGCTGCGATACAAAAATTTCGGTTTTGTAGGGGAGTAAGGGGTTTTTTGGCCATAGTTTGGCAAAAACTGCCTTTAGGACGCTTTCGGTGATTGGAAGTGGTCGAGGAGTACAATAGTGATATTTCAAGGGCAAAAAAATTTTTGATAGTGGAAATTGGGCAAAAACGTTCATTTTTCCAAAAATTTTTTTTTTTACTAGCATGAATTTGGGGACCTTTTTGAATTGTTTCGGGCGAAATTTCCATACAAGTCTGGGAAAAAGCGGCCTGGTTTCGAAAATACGGCAATATGAAATCTGCCGAAACACCGTCCGGAAAAACTGAAAGTACCACTAAAAGAGCTAAGTAGGAAAAGGTTGAGATCCTTTTAGGGCAAAAGTAGCTGAAATCGGACAAAATCAGCCAATTTGAGGTTAAGGTGGTTTGGGACATAGCGGGCCAAGACCTATTGCTGCGATACAAAAATTTCGGTTTTGTAGGGGAGTAAGGGGTTTTTTGGCCATAGTTTGGCAAAAACTGCCTTTAGGACGCTTTCGATGATTGGAAGTGGTCGAGGAGTACAATAGTGATATTTCAAGGGCAAAAAAATTTTTGAGAGAGGAAAATGGGCAAAAACGTTCATTTTTTAAGCGTATACACTAGAACAGGTATATGGAAGAGATTCGTATCGAATATTTTCGTTCTTCAAAAACTTTTTAGGGCAAAAGTAGTTGAAATCAGACAAAATCGGCCAATTTGGGGTTAAGGTGGTTTGGGACATAACGGGCCAAGACCTATTGCTGCGATATAAAAATTTCGGTTTTGTAGGGGAGTAAGGGGTTTTTTGGCCACAGTTTGGCAAAAACTAACTTTAGGACGTTTTCGATGATTGGAAGTGGTCGGGGAGTACAATAGTGATATTTCAAGGGCAAAAAAAATTTTTGATAGTTGAAATTGGGCAAAAACGTTCATTTTTCCAAAATATTTTTTTTTCGACTAGCATGAATTTGGGGACCTTTTTGAGTTGTTTCGGGCGAAATTTCCATACAAGTTTGGGAAAAAGCGGACTAGTTTCGAAGATACGGCAAAATGAAATCTGACGGAAAACCGTCCGAAAAAATTTTGGTAGCAAAATAACGGCAAAATTACAACAAAAACAGAGGCAAATGGAATACGTAGAGCTTAAATTAAAGTTTCATGCTATTACCAGGTGGAACTCTACGTAATCTATGCTTGTGCGCATTCAAGAAGTAAAAGAGCCACTATTAGCCACCTTAGGTGTCCTGAACTAAAATCTACCAACTCCTTCTTCTGCTGAATGGAATATTATGAAAACAGCCCCTGATATATTGAGCATCTTCAATGAGGCTACTCTAGAAATAAGCAGTGAGAAAACAGTAACGATTTCTAAAATATGTATATATTATTACATCAACGATTATAAGCTACATTTCAGAACTCTGTCTGAACGAAAATAAAACTGCTGATGTACGCAGTTTTTTAAATGTGATCCAAAGAGAACTTTCAAACAGATTTAAATTATGTAAAGAAAATATGTTTTGCCTAGAGAGCGTTGTTTTAGATCCACGATTTAAAAGACTAGCATTTCAAAATGAATCCACGTACAAACTTGCTTGTATACATCTAGTTTCGGTACCCACAGCACAAGGAACGCAAAATTCGCTATGGCGAAAATTTGATGACAAAGTCAATAGTGTAAGAACCCAGCAAAGCTATGTAGCTGCAGGCATTAACGAAATGGATAAGTATTTACAACATGTAAATATACCCAGAACTGCTGACCCTCTCAATTGGTGGAAGGAAAAGAAAGATTTACATCCCAGAATCTGGAGATAGTGAATCAACGATTGAGTAGAGTGGCCACTTATATGGAAAGATTTTCAGATGATTTTATGGTTAATTTTTAAATTTATATGCTATATTATATTTTTAAAGTAATGTTATGTTATATTAGATTTAAGCTTATTATTATTAATAAAACAACAAAAAATAGCAATTTACTTTATACTTTTGCAACCATAAAAAAGTTGCTTGAAGTGGCTCTTTTGAGTGGCTCTTAAAGAGCGACTCTTAAAGAGCGACTCTTTAAAGTGAGTGAGTTTTACGGAGCTGGCTCACTTCAAAGAGCCATTTTGCCCATCACTAGCCACCACTGAACATTTTCATCATGATTTTCATTTCTCTGGAGTTTTACTAATGTTCAGAGAACATTAATTTTAAAATATCTTTGGCCAAAAGTTCAATTCTCTATATACATATATATATAAATATATTAGATTCCATAAAAAACAAGCAATAAAACTTTGCGTTGTAATTAGTAGTTTTCAAGATATAACGATTTAAGTGAGTCAGGGTACAGATCCGAATTACTTTTCTTGACCTCCCTGTAACTCTGCGGATTTTGAAAACCGGACCACCCTGTAGAACGATTTTTTGCTCAAAATATATCAAGGAATACCTCCTCACAAAAGTGTCCTCCGAGTACCAAACACCCTATATATATATACATATATATATATATATATATATATATATATATATACATATATATATACAGGTATATATATATTTATATATATATATATATATATATATATATATATATATATATATATATATATATATATATATATATATATATATTTCTAGGGATTGCGCCATCCAAGTGAACTGAAATTTTCAGAATACATTGATGTATATGCAGAATAGAGCCAGATTTTACCAAATTTTACTAATCTTTAATCTTTTGGTGCCGGCGACCATTTGAGTGATATTTTAAATATACATATTGTTCTGTCAACAAACAACTTTTGCAAAAATTAAGTTATTAAAATGAATTTCAAACATGTTTTATATGTGAATATGATAATATTTTAGGAATTTTTAACCCTATGTGTGCGCTAAGTGCCTAAAACAAGATTGTAAAAATTTGAAAATATTTGAATTGTGATAATTTTTAACCTGTGATTTGTGTGGTTTTTTTGATCATTCTGGCAATCCTGCAGTAGACATTAAAAGTGAAAACCAACAAATCATCGAATCTCTGGAAAAAATTTTCGTCTTTTACAAGAAAAATCAGCTCATATAGAAATCGGATGTCTTGTTCACACAACCAACACAAAACTTTTGTAATTTCGCATCGGACAAGAACGGTTATCCTCCTCCAATTTACCTATATTTATGCATCGGAAACTTTTGTTCACAGGAACTCACGATCCAATGGTCAGATACATCTGAAATTCGCAGAATGTATTAGTTTTAAGTAGGACCATGTCTGTTAAAAGCAGATTGGAAATATGGGCAGCTTTGTGCTAGTGGTCCCATATTGAAAAATTACAATGAAAAAAAAACTGCTTTTTGTCCGATGAATTCTGATGCAGTCACCAGATTTTCATTAAATTCACGCCGTAGCTGAAGGTTAGTCTATGCCACGTATGGAAGAAGTTTTTTTGAAAAGTTCGGTTGGACCTGCCTACTATGGCAATTTAAATATGTTGGATTTTGAAAATTCAGTCAAAAAATAAAGCTTTTTGCCCCATAGCTTCCAGTACAGTGATGAAATCAAAACAAAATTCAAATGGTAAATATAACTTTTTGTAGGCAATATTGAAAAACAGTAATAGGCTTGCCAGCTATTTTTGGTTTTGTTTGTTTTTGCCATATCTTTAGTAAGCGATTCGATTGTAAAATTTTCGAACGGTAATGATCTTTTAGTGAAAATGAACAACCAATATTAAGATTTCGAAAATTTGAAAACTTTTGCGCGTGGTAACCCTAAATTAAGCCCCATTTGTTGTAAATAATGATTTCTACACGGATTCACTACTGCCTTCCTGATTTGTGTTGTGCTGAAGTGTTGTGTCGCTATTGTCCCGTAACACGGAAGAGACCATCCGCCAAACCCAGATTGAGCTAGTGGAAAAAGGCATGCTTGCAAACTTCTGCGTGTTCCTTCAAATTAATTGTGCAGCGCTGACGACAGCTCGACAGAGTTAAGCCAGTTATAACAAGAGATTGTTGAAAAAAATTTAGTTTAAATTTGATTCTGATTTTTAAAAACCTCTAAGAGTCTAGAGGCTTTACAAGTGATTTTAAGTCTCATGGATCTTGTTTTGGTGGTTGTGGTAATGATGCACATGAAAGAAAAATGTGATGCAAATGGAGGTGACCATAAAACTTCTAAAATTTCACTTGGATCAATGTTATTATTATGTTGAAAGAGTCCATGTAAGTCAAATAATATGCTTGCCATACTGAAAAGAGTAATATGGTATTTTACAATCAATTATTACATACAAATAATGCTCATTTGTACCACTCTTGCCTCGATAATCTTTGAGCTATCTGGTTACAAGCTAAAAAATTTACTGTAAATTAGAAAAAAACACGATTAAAATGTCTTTAAATTAATAACAAAGTTAGATTGTATAAAAAGTGCATTAAGGCTCACAAAAATAGATTGAGTTAGTGCACATATGTATGATAACGCACATCAAACTGTAGTCCAATGAAAAAAGGCAAACATTTTCGGCATTAAGAATATTTCATCTTCTTATACTTAAAAGACGAGAAAAACTGAAAGAGTTTAGTAGGTAAAAAATAACGTAATAGCTGACAAGTAATTTGTTTTGTGGCTAATTGTTTCGATCTTTTTAAGTTGTACACAAGCGAGGTTTAATTCGACACAAAGTTTTTGCCAAAAAACCACTGACTTTGAAAATAACTTTTCCAGGGCTATGCCACTTTTGGCTATTTTCATTTCAAATGCTATTTTTATTTTCAACAACAGTAACCGAAGACATCATCGTAAAATGTACAGCAGTGGAGCTTTGCGCTAAAAATTTTCCGGGGCTTTGCACTAAAAAAAATTTCGGGGCTTTGTACTAAAAATAACTCTTTTGTGGTAAATGCCCTAATGTCAGCCTGCTAAAAAACTCGGCCAACCAAAACATTTGTGTCACATAACAAGAATCAGACTTGTCAAAATGAAATCTAAAGTGCAATATTTCAAGCAGTAGCTACTGTACTTACTTTAGATGCTTTTCTAACGAGTTTGATCCGTTTTGTCAGGCAAGAAAGGATTTAAAAAAGATTTGCTGAAGGCGGAATTTTAGAAACAAGTTTCCCGTTCTTTGGAATGTTCCGCCTAAGTCAGCATTATTTTTGAAAAATTTGTTGAATAAGAACTTATTCCCCCTAAACTTTTCTACCCAGCTAAAAAAACCCTTTCTGTGATGCATAAGCTGATAATATTCAATAAAATCACAAATTTCGTAAGTTCATGCGAGCATATATGTATTTTCTCTTTAAATATGTATGTTCATCTTAAACTTCAATACGACTCAAATGTTTGCTTATGTTGTTTGTCATGCTATTGTCAAACATTGTCATAGCCACTCGTACACATCCAGGAAGTTCCCATCAATCAACCATATGACTTCCTTCAACATGCTTAAACTCAACTTGTTCGAGGCGAAATCTGAAAGACAAACTTCTAAGATGAGATCTAAGTAAACATATCGAACGATTTACTAATAATAATCATTCAAGCTGCAAGAAACCTGAAAATTCCGCTGAGCCATCATCTCATTTTGCCGTCGTTGCGATTCAGCATCGTCATTTCTTCGGAAATTAAATAATAATTGAAAGCTATCTCTAATGAAGTACATGACGTCGATGTCGGTTGAAATGAATGGTGTTACTTGCGTGTTAGAACGACGTCGTACAAGACGCTCGACGTAATTCACTCAAAACATCTTTTACATCTTTCCAGGAAGTGTCTTCAGAAGTGCAAAACTTCACTCACTTCATATCGAACCGAAAAGCAAACCTTCAAAAACTCACCGAAACGCTATGACTTGTAGAAATTTTCAAACACTTTGTCGATTTCACGTCCGTGTTCGCTCATTTTCAGTGCACAGCGGGAAATCCGAGTTCGATCGGCCCTTTATTTTCAAATTTTTTAATTAATCATTTTCATCTTTTTTTGAATGTTAAAGCACAGCAAGACTTGTGTAGATATAATGGAGCATTAGAAAAGTACAAAGTCCCATAATAGGTACAATGCATTGCCGCCAGTGCTTTCAGTGGAAGTGAAGTGTTCATTGCCAATGCTATTGTCGGGCGTCAGATCCGGGCAATAGCTATTAAAAGAGGTGTGCGGCTCTTTCCACTTGCTGCGGCCTCATAAAGATTGAAGCAGCTTCGATCCATCACGCCGGCGTAAGAAAGTCTAGTTATTGACCTGCCCTACAACTTTTATAATTCGGGATAAATGAGCAGAAGATGCTCTTGCACTTTCTCGTTTGAATTATGGAGATGCAATCTCAGTTCACAGATCTTTACAAACACTTTTGAAATATGGGGCTGATTTCGTGATTCATTAATGAATAATGATTTTAAACCGCTAGAACTTGCAATAATGAAAGTGTTAAAAAGTGACAACTTTTTACAAATTACGAATAAGAAAAACCTGTTGTTTGCTGCCGATTCGTCGGCGAAATGTACAAATTAAATAGCAACGTATCGACCTACTCTTTGACACTACGGTTTGCGAAGTCATGCATAAAGCTGTAAATTATCAACAGGAATCCCGACATTTTGGCCGAAAAAGTTGGAAGAAAGTTCTTTATCCTGCGATCCACACCTTCTTTTTCCAATATTCGAAACTTAGCACTTGGCTGTGATAGCATTTTGAATCTATTGTCGACGTTTTCTGTCGATAGCAGGCATTGTGCTCCGGCTCGAGACTTTATAGTTGCGAATAAGTAGAGCGTGGCGATTTATTGAAAAGTGCAGTGAAGTCGCGTCGCCTTACTAGTCTCGTCTATACTGTTCGCATGGAGAGGTTCAGTTTTATTGAGTTTAGCGACAAGTTAAGCATGTACCAGAACATTAATCGAGTGCATAAGCGCGAAATGATACCAGGTACCGTAAAAGTGGTGCTGAAATGGATTATTTCTTTTTATCACATCATTTTGGTACGTTGCTAAGTATACGTTTGCATAGTGAAAAAGGAACTGAAGAAGATCAAATGGAACGTAGGCAAAGTGCAAGGAAAATTATAGAGAGCCAAATAATACTAGTCAGCAAGTTGAGAAGTTGAAAAAACCAATGTTCACAATTTTGTTTATTCGTTAATCTGTATGCATCTCTAAGCTCTCCAAATTCTCAAGGGAATTTTTCTGTCCATGACATTTTAGAGGTTGCCATCCGAAAATATTAACATTTATTTCTTATTTTCCTTGTGGGTGTTTTTCATATGAAAACGAAACGCTAGTATATGTTCACTGAGAACAAGACAAAGCACCAGAGACAATAGTTGCGTTTTTTTGCACACCCGAGCAGATTAAACTTTGTTAAGTATATTGAAAACAACAACAAAATCCTGCATATGTTGCATCACTGAAGCAGAATTTGCTAGGCACCACTTGTTTATGGGCTTACATGTGGAGTGGGCTGATGACAGCAAGAGTCTTCTAAACGGTTTGTCAATTATTTTACATCAAATCTTGTAGTATGCAGACTGTTTTTGAGTATTTCAATGAACATTACATTGTAGATTATTTCATATGCAAGTTTCGTGTCTGATTTCGATTAAAACCTAGATAAGATTTCATTAAAGTTTTTTCTATATTTTCTATATTATTCTAATTGAACAGCCAACCTAATTATTTTGGGGAATTCAGCAAGAATTAACCTGGCAATTTTGGCTTCAGGTTCTGTAGCGATATAATAACTGAGAACAAAACACTGAAAATACGGTTGCGCAGAGTTCTGGGCGTTTTTTTTTTTAATTTTTGAATTTTTCTGCTAAAGAATATGCGGTGAGCTGGGCGCTTCTATATGATAACATTCATTGCAAAGTTTTTATGACCACCAATTGTACAATGCTTTTTATTAGATGTATCCACAGATCATGCAACGTGCATTGAGGCAAGATCATTTGAATGTTCTATGTAGCATTTTTAAATGCACTGCAATGAGCTGAATGTTTTAGTGTCGACTGTGGTACACGATGCTTGAGGTTTTCACTATTTTCTCAGCCTATGTTTTCCTTGTGGGTGGAATCTTTACCAAGGAAGCTTTAGTTTTTTTGCGTCCAACGACAAGCCGCCGCTGCTACTGAAATTCTAACAGTTGGTACCATGTTAGATAGAAGTTAAGACTTTATGCATAGCAGAACAGCTCAAAATGCATTCGAATTTGGAATTTTAACTATATTTCATACACACAGCGAAAATTGTGCCATTAAATTTACTATCCAGGTTAATAAAATTAACAAATTCCACAAAATCCAAGTAAAGCTCAAATTTGATTACAATCGTTATGAAATTGGACGAATATGGTTCATTTTCACAGGTGTGTTGTTAATTTTCAATGAAATAAAATTGATTTCATTGTAATAAAGCATTTTCACTACATAAATATGTAATGAATTTGACTATCAAGTAATCCAAATTAACTATTGGCCATATATTAAAGAAGATTGTTCCGCATACTTGTAATACTTTTCACTACATATCTAATAGCACGGGAGTAAAATTTACTACGCCATAGTGATTTTCACTGTGTATCTACTGAAAAAGCGATTGTATTTACTGAAAAATAGTGAAAATTAATTCTGAGCGTAAAATAGTGCGTTTGTACGGAAAATCGTTCTTCGTAGCTCAAGTGAAAACTCAGAGTGAATTAATCAACTGGTGTTTATCGTGTTGGTCGCTGTTCAAGTGAAAATTCATAGTGAACTAATCATATATGTTATAAAACATATATGGTATAAAAAAACATATATGTATAAATGATAGATGTGGAAATATTAAAAAGAAAAGAAGTTGATGCATCAGAAAAATTATATATAAGAAATTTTAAAAATTTTCGTTTTCCTAAAAAACTTATAATTGCTTTAAGTGCTATTTATAAAGACAACTTACAGTCATTTAATATTTGTAGCATTAGATGCTTTTTTTGTACATCCGAGCAGATCAAATTTTGTAAAGTATATTGAAAACAACAACAAATTTGTTGTTGTATTCAATATACTTAACAACATTTTATTTGCTCGGTTGTACAAAAAAACGCACCTATTGATAACTTTGATTATTATCCTTGTTTGATTCTTAAGCACTCGAATGGAGCTTTAGCTTTAAGATTCAAAGTAATTTAAGGGACATAATTATTTTTACAAAGAACTATATTTTGATGAGTTATAATAAGGAAATATAAATAAAACATTTACAACAAAAATTGTTTTTTATTAAATTTCGAGTTATGTTCGGAAAAGAGAATAAGAGAAAATAAATTTCTAAATTGATACCAAATTTAATACTTTTGATTACTAGGTGTTGTTAAATTCATTGCTTTTGCGATCCGACACATGTAATCTTTTTAACAATACGAGGTGTGATTTTCATCTTTCTTTTAATGAAATTTGGTTTAATGGTTATGAATGAATTAAACAATAATGTAGTACATACGATTAACTACAGTACTGTAAAGACTAATGATAAAATTAACAACTGTGTAATAAACCAAAAATTAACTACAGAGGAAGTGGATTTGATTACATTTTTCAAGCACTTTCATTACACTTTTCTCTGTGTGTAGCTCAAAGATTACGTGCTTTGTAGATTATTATCAGTGTTAATACGAAAATAACAAACAATTGTATACAATTGCACAATAAATTTAATGATATTTGGTACCATCTTTTTTTCGACGGTTGATCAAATTCACAGATCACGGTTCCAGTTGGCTTAAATTACTTGAAAATCAGGATTTCAGGTTGAATATAACGCAAAGTGTAGGGCCACTCTCATGTTTGACTCTTGTTTATTAATCTCTAATAGAAGACTAACGAAGATATTATGTTTGCCTATCGATTCGATTTTATGCGCTAATTAACGATGGGCCAATACAATCTTATTGCTCACTTTTTAAACCTAAGACAGATGACAACTTTAATGACATATTTTTCATACCAAAATATATAATGATTATTTATTTTCTATGGCAAATGAGCAAATAAAATTGCTCTATGTCGAGGCTATTAGCTCAAAATATATTAATTGTCTTCAGTGGTAAGCTGTTTGGGTGTATCTATTATTTTACATGACCTGGTAGAAATAACATATAAAAATGGTTTGGTTTTGATCATAATTAAAAGCATAGATCTTGAAGAGCGGTTGCAATAACGCATACAAAATTAATCTGAAATAAAATGTACTAAAAGTGCTTACCGCTGAGAAACGAATCATCGGAACTTTCAAAAAAATTTTAGTTTAAATTTTGAAATACACTTCTAAAAGTCTGCATGTTTCAGATGAATATGAGTATCTTAGTGAGCTTCATTGTCAAAATAAAACTTATTGGTCGTCCCATAAGGTCTTTGCTCCTGCAAACATCTAGCCGTACCATTTTCTCCCTTTGCTTGTCTGTCTCAAACTGTGATTATTTCTTTGAACATTGGCATCATATCATGTACAGAAACCCACACCCAAGTTGTAATTTCAACTCAGACATGATCAAATTCACAATCCAAGGCCTACATCCCACGGGATCTCTTCACATTATCTACTACTTGACTTCTCTTTCTATTTGGCCATTATGAAAAGCCCAAATAAGCATACAGCTCGTTCAAGTAGATAATGTCCTTTATTAATGCATTTTGCAGCTACAAGCGCAGATACATTCATGCATATGACCGTTTTCGTTCCTCTTCAGTCCACCATTTCATTGCAGAATCTCGCAATTTATTCAGCAATGAAAAATCGGACTAAGCAAACAAGTGTACATACTAGCCAGTCTATTGTGTGGGTGTAATGTCCGCCTTGTGGCGAAAATGTCTTGTGCAAATTGAATTCATCTTGGATGTCGTCTCTTGGCTAATCAAAAAGAAATTGGAAAGACCAAATGATATGTCAGCAAATTGCCATGATGGATGGTTAGATAGACCGATATGGTTGAATAGCGCTAGATAGTACTTTTGTAGGTTTTCTACGCACGTGAGGCAGCATACGCCAACGGCCCAGCAGTACATTTAATTATGGGTACATTAAATACGACCCTGCACACAAGGTCATAAATCAGGGAATGTAATTTGACGCATTTGTTATATTAGTAGAAGATAAACCATATTTAGGCTTCATCTCTTCGCTAAATACAATACGTGCACGTACATATATACAGGTATATGTATGTATATCTTCAGTGAAATTTTGTTTATATTACAATTAGGACATAGTAAATGCGAAGAACTTGGCATTATTATTTTCTAGAAACTGTGCACACATCTCGAACTGATCCCCGAAAAATGCTTCCCCACCAAAATATAACACGATCATTTAGAATGAATTCGTGCCCTTGAAGGGCCAGCCGGGTAGCATTTCGTTTAAAGTAGTTTTTTTGTGAAGAAGAAAAAAACACTTGATCAGTATGTGGTCGTTGCGCAGTTTGAATCAACTTGGCATCATATCGCATAAATCATTTCCAAACGCTGCGTCCATGCGAAACGAGAACCTAAATAATAGTCAAGTCACTAGACAAGGTATCCACGATGCCTTTAAAGCTCCAGGACTGCACTCGCTGTTTCGTAGCTATATTTGACCGGCGGGGGAATATGTTAATGGAATATTAATAAATTGCTGGACAAATTGCGTATGCTGGCCGAGTATCCATCGCTTCCGCGAATGATGTGTAGTGGAAGCGATTTTTCTTTCGTCCCAATGCCACTTGACAAATTGACCCGGCGATATACCTAGTAAGATGAGATATCGGTGTGGCGTGAAGAATTTCTAATGGACCGAGTGCAGACGTGAGCGCAAATGATGAAGAATTACTTCCAATTTTCGCTTATTATTGATATTACGTGAATATATCCACAATTTAAATAATTTTCCAGGTTTCTGTCAATTCGGTTGTTTCTACATGAATCATGAATAGATAGTCAGGCGAAGTAATAAATTTTACATGAAATATGGAAGATATATAAATTGGAAGATATCGCCTAGTGTTTTTTTCAATTAAGGAATAGGTATTTATAATCTTTTCTCCGCTTTGTCATAATTTTTTTCAGCCTTTCTTTTATTAATTTTCCATTACTCGTAGGCGTATAAGTCCTCAGATTCACATTCTTAAAATTAATGATTCATGCATAGACAAAATACCATATTCGATTAAATCAAAGTTCAATAAAAATAAAGAAGAGTTAATTTCCACATCACTCTTGTACGCATAAATTAATCCCCAAACTGACAGTACAGCTGAACACACAAAAACCAGGTCACCAAATTAATCGATATCCTCACATTCCAGAATATCACTCTAAAAGTACAGGAAAATCTCTAGGAGCACTTTAACTCACTTGAATTACTCCTCATTTTCCCTGAAAAGCAAACATTTAAGTTTTTCCTATGTCAGGACATTAACATGAATCAGAAGCAATTGCAAAAACTGAAGGTGCAAATTTTGTTTGCCAGCAGACAAACGAGCAAAAAACAACGCTAACAATCTATAGGTGTTTTAAACTCGGCACGGCAAAGTTTTCACATGAGACTAATTCAATAATGTACAGCTTTCACAGTTCGTATCTATTATGCTTCATACGTGGAGCAAGCAGCATATGGCAACGATGAATATGTGTTAGCGAATAGATAGACAGATAAGTGCCAACCGGATCGGATGTGTACGTTGGTACTAAAAACGAAAGTGATTGCTGCAGAAAAACAGGATTATTTCCACTTTCAGTCGTCGTCATAAAAACATGAAATAAAAATTTCGTACACGAGAAAACAGATCAGATTATTCCGCAGAGAATAGCTGAGATATCGTATCCAATGAAATTTGGGTCCGTCATCAGATTGGAAAATCGGGAAACTTAGTTCGTCGCCTAAAGCCAGAGGTAAACTCAAATCCGCAACAAAATCCATACGAATAGGAGAAGGTGAATATTCGACAAAAGGCAAAATTTCTTATCAACGCTAGAAAATCTTCTGTTCGCGATGACGTTCTACCAATGAGAGCATAAGATTCCTTAGCTTTTTTCCGTTCCTTTATCCAGAACTTCAATAACAAGCCGTTTCATGTCCTGTTTTCATTGTGAGCGGTCCCATGCTCTGCATCAGAATTTTGCCAAAAAAGTTTTTTGTTTGCTCTCGTTCCTCGAAAACGAAACAATGAAAAACAAAAGCTTCGTAAGGATAATTTTGTTTAACGGGCTTTTAAAGGAAAAAAAGTGAAAATGCTGATTTCGAGAACGATAACTTGGTCGGCGATGCTCGAAAAGAGAAAAGCTGTATAAAAGTGGATAAGAATAGACCAGGTTCTTTTGGAAGTCTTTAAAGTGGGATTTTCAATGCTAAGATTTTCAGTTTTAATGACAGTGTTTCCGAAAACGGCAATGATTTTAGGCTAGTAATGAAGAAATCAAAGCTACCAATCCCAAGTGCCATTGAATTTATTCAGGTTTTACAAAATATTAATTATCTTTAACTCTTTGGCGCCGATGGTCATTTAAGTATTATTTTAAATATCCCTATAATTCAATCGGCAAATAATTTTTGAAAAAACTAATTTGCGAAATTACTTAGAAACGTGTTTTAAATGTGAATATGATAGCACTGTGGAAAATTATAACACTATATGTGCGCTAAGCGCCTAAAATGAGATCGGAAAAAATTGAAAATTTTTGATTTGGAATGACTTTTGATAGAGCTTCTTATGAAACTTACAAGACATATTAATGCTACTAAATTGTCAACGTATGTAGTTTTTCATGAACAAGCTGGCAACCTTGAAGCTACGGCAGGCAGTGAAAGTGAAAACCTACAAATCATCTAACCTCCTGCGAAATTTTTGCTTTTTTTAAACACAGCAACCCATACACAAGCAGAGAAAGATCTTTGAAATTCCATATCGAGCAAGGCCGGTAACATTTCCCCAATTTACTTATATTTTTGGCATCAGAAACTTCTGTTCACGGAAACTCACAATCCGATTATAAAATACAACTGAAATTCACAGAATGTATTAATTTATAGGACCGGGTCAGACAGAAGCAATTTTGAAGTCTGGGCAACCCTGTGCCAGTTGTGCCATCCTGAAAAATCAATTAGAAAATTACTGCTTTTTGCCCTATAAATTCTGATTCAGCCACCAAATTTTGACGAAATTCACACAGCAGCTGAAACTTTTTCTAACACGAAATGGGTGGGTAATTTTGGTAACTTGAATTTTGAAAATTTTGAAAAATTTAGTTTTTTACCCTATAACTTTCCCTGCAGTCATGAAGTCTAATCAAAATTCATATGATAGGCAATATTCAGTAGGAATTCGCTTGACAAAAAAGATACGTTTACCAGCTACGGCTGTTTTTGTAGTTTTTGTCATATCTTTAGTCAGCGATTTTATCATTAAATTTTCAAATGGTATTGATCTTGTAGTGACAATAAACAATAAATTTTAAGATTTCGAAAATTTGAAAAATTTTGCGAGGGGTAACCCTAAATTTTATTGTACCCCTTTAACTTCCAACGCAATCACCGGATCAAAACGAAATTCGCAGGGTGGGCTGACTTCAACGAGAAGCAAATTTGAAAGATTTTGACCAGCAAAGGGTTATCATCTCGAAGCGGTTTTGTCATTTCCGTATCAATAAATGCTAACGTTAATTATTCATACGACGAAAATTTACAATGAAAATAAATAACCAATGTATTAATTTTCCAAGTAGTGGAAATAATTCGGGTGGTAGCACCAAACATATTTCTATCCCTGTAACTTTCTATCCCTGAAATCGGATGAAAACGAGATTCATAGAGGAGGATATGATTATGGCGGGAAGCAGTTGTGGTAGACTTTTAGTTGCAGTGCCGGCAAAGTCACTGAACATTTTTTTCATTTACGTCACTGGATATATATAGCCGATGTGGCATATAAATAGCAATGTTTGACTTTGCTAAATTTTGACAACCATTGAAAACCTTTCCACCCTAAGGGTTTCATTCTTATGATCAAATCCGTACATAGCCCCGAAAGAGGCTGGCTGTAACAGAGCTAATAGAGCAAACACTCAAAATCTGCACGATTTCTTTACTGCTCATCGAACACTAGTATTTCTAGCGTTTTTGGTGCGCTAGAATTTTTTTAAACTCAATTTGCAGTTTCATGCATTTCAATGAAATATTGCACGGTCAAAACACTTCCATTATAGCCTTTTACTTATTTCGTTTAAAGCTTTTTTATTTTCATGTTTCCTCATATTAATTTTTCAGTTCCAACGAATATGAGTGTGATATGGATTTCTGAGTAATTGTACTTATCTGGCATTTCTTAGCAAAAATGTGTATTTTTTTCCAAGATTTTTTTTTGCTTAAGAGCTTTATTTATAGAATAAAGTCTTATTACTGTAATAAAAAAAAAAAAAAATTATTTTATCTTTTAATAAGAGATTTCAACGATTTCCCTCAAATATTATGGAATTGCGAGAGTGAGTGACTGTACCTTGAAAAGTTTGTGGGAGCGGTATTTTATGTCTGGTGTTTCTTCAAGCATTATTCACTATTTCGTCGATTACGTCGAAAATTTCGTCCCTTATAATTATTATTAGTAAAATTTTGGATTGTGCTTGTATTCCCTTTAAAGTCGGTTCAACTCTGAAAATGTTCAGTTAATAAGAAATCCCGTTTTTTTAGGAAAAATTAGTGTTTCTACGTAATCAACGAACTTTGTTTCGTCATGGAAAGAAAGGAAAATACTCATTTACGACTTTGTGAGTTTAACATTTCCTCTATGCTTCCCAAAACTGTGAAGAGTAACTACAGATTGAAAATGATTTCCTGATTTTTCTGGAGATCCTGCAGATTTATCAAGCCCACTCAAATTGCAAAAATAATGCAAACTGCGAAATGTGTTACTCATGCGTTTTTGATTACGATTTTGGCAAACAAACAACAGGTCTAACGGAAAATTTTTCTTAGAATAACATTACCATACAACCATTTTTTGGTTTCGTAGCTTGAAACCGTCAAACGTTGCACAGGTTTCTCACTCTCAGACACATTTCCGGAGTGGAAGACAGCGACAATCAGTTTCAATTGCTAGGCTAATCGTTTAGGCTAAAAAGGCTAAAAAAAACTCTAGTACATTGAAGCCACAGAAACCAAAAGGTTAAGGTAAAATGCACCTTGGGTCAGGGGTGAGGAGTCACCTTGTGATATTTAATATACATGCAATCTAGTTCAGATACTACCTTTTAGAATTCATTTCCATTTACATAAAAAACAAATATAAAACCAAAAAAAAAACTCGAAAAAAACTCTTAGTTCACATATCCATCGAGTTTGCATAAGGAGAAAAAAAAGAAAATGAAACTTAAAACTATCCAACAATTTTACGTAAAATATATAAATAAAATTAAGATAATTTTGAGAAAATATATATAAATTAAAACAATAATAATTAAACCAAACAACTCAATATCACAAATTAATGTTAAAAAGTGTTGCTTTTATCGAGAATAATAAATATCTTTTAGCTTTTTTTTAAACACATCCAAATTATATGCTCGTTTTAATTCTTGTGGTAAAAATATACTTTAATGCCTGTGCATAAATAATGATCCTGCCCTATTTGTGTATGTCTACGAGGAAGTATAATAGTTACGTCAGCACCACCTCTTGTTGAATTTGAATTTACTCTAAGTTTTCCTTGGTTGTATTCCTTAAAATCTTGAAATGCGAAGATCATATAGAATATTTGCTCAATTGAGAGCATATTGCAAGTTCTTAAGAGCTGGTCGGTGGGAAAAAGTCTAGGTTTGTGGTATAAAATTTTTAAAACCAATTTTTGCATGACAAATAACTGGTTGAGTCCGTTCTGTGTTGCGCTACCCCATACGATTATGCCATATTGGATTATCGGATATATTAGAGCAAAATAAAAAATTCTAATGTTTTCCTTTTGTAAGAATGATCGCACTTCGAAGCAAATTGGAATAATTTTTCTTATTTTTACTATTGTATGGTTTATTTGTTTATCCCACTTTAAATGTTGATCAATTATGATACATAGATATTTGATTTCTGTTACTTGTTGCATTGGTTCACAATCACAACACGAATTACATTTGCTTGTGTGAATGATAACTTTTAAATTTGCCGGTATTCCGCGTTGAGTAATGCTAAATGTCATAAATTTTGACTTTTCAACATTTAATGAGAGAGAGCTAAGGTTTAACCATTTCTTCAAAATAATCATACAATATTCTGCTCTAACTTTTTCATTATTCCATGTAGTATCATCTATTAGCAGTACAGTGTTATCAGCATATGAAATAATTTGCCCTTTTAACTGCAATGCAAATATATCATATACATATATTAAGAAAAAAATTGGTCGAAGAACTGTACCTTGTGGAATGCCAAATTCAAATGTGCGCTCAGAACTTTTTGTACCTGCTATTTTAACTGACTGCTGTCTTTTCAGTAGGTAGCTACTTATCCACTCTATCCATTTCTTACTTAAGTTGAGTTTATATAGTTTTTCAATAATTTTCTTATGGGGAAAGAAGTCGAAAGCTTTGGCTAAGTCTAAGAAAATAGCTAATGGCTTATTCCCTAAGTCAATGGAGTCTATTATATATTAGTTTGAAAGTGCGATTGCGTCATGAGTACTGCGTTGCTCCCTGAAACCGAACTGATTTTCGTTAATAATGTTGTGGGTATTAAGAAAAAGCATTAGACGCGTTTTAGCTACTTTTTCGAAAATTTTTGCTATATTAGATACTTAAGAGTTAGGCCGGTAGTTTTTTACGTCATGTATACTTTTGTCCTTATGAATTGGAGTCACAATAGTGGTTTTGTATATGTCTGGAAAAATACCCAATTTAAAACTAAGGTTAACTAGGTATGTCAATGGTTTTATTACAAATCTGCTTATTTTTTTTAGATATTCACCAGTTATGCCATCGAAACCCGGATTTGATCCTCCACGTATATTTGTTATATCCCATTCTTGAACGGGCTCGATTGGTGCATCGCAGTTTGATTCCCATGAATCATTTGACTCACTGGGGTTGCTCATGTCTATATTATCAGCGATACTTTTCCCTACAGTGCAAAAATGTTTGTTGAAAACATCGCTATTTGCTCTGGATTTCGGTCAACATACAATCTTGTGTTTCCATTATCAATTGAGCTAATATGTTTGAAATTTTCTTCCTGTTGCCATATTTATGGTTTTCCAAACTTTTTTTCCGTTATTTCCCGCCTCTATTATTTTGTTTTTAAAAAATATAGCTTTTGTCTTCGATATTATTTCGTTCAGTTTGTTCCTATACTTACGAAAATATTGACTCAAACTTTCATTTTCTGGATGATTTTTAAGAGCAAGTCCTAATCTATCACGTTTTCTAATTGATATTTCGAATCAAAATGAACCTACCTTGTAAAGTTCGGTTTTATTTGGTAACTGCATCAGAAGTTACATGGATGAACACTTTTTTAAGGTTTCTTTTGACAAAATTTCAAAACTTGGAAAATTTAAATATTGGCTAATAATTTTCACCATATTTTCATAAGAAAATTTACTGGTAGCATCCGTTGGTATGAAATGAAAAAATATGACGATAGCTCAATTATAAGATAGCGGGATTGAGGAGAATTTCAGAGTTATCGCAGGTAAAATTTGTTTGTAGTCAAAGAATTGGTTGTTTGTCGTGACTACAAACGACACTACGAAAAAAGTACTATATCAGGAAAGTACAAACTAATTTTCCAACCAAAATTCCACCAAATTCATTAATTATCAAGTCTTTCTAGAATTTGAATTTCCATGAAATCTGATGACTGCATCGGAAGCTATAGGGCAGTAAGCGTTTATTTTTTTCAATGATTTTTGAATGTGAGCTCAATGTCAAAAGGTTGGCTATGTTTTCAAATAACTGCTATCAGAGTTGCTCCCCTCCAAAACCAATATATTTGCCGAATTTCATATTGATTGATGATCCAATTGTGAGCTAGCATGCACAAAAGTTTGAAAGCATAATAAATGGTGAAATTGGTGAAAGGTTACTGTTCTTGTCATATGTGGATTTTGGAAAGTTTCAAAATAACACAATATGCAATGCTTTAAATTTCTAAGTTGTATGCCGTTTTTTCTCAAAAGAGAAAAATTGTCAGGATACTCCATCATTTAAATGATTTTTTTTCCATGTTCCTTCTGCAGCTACAGGCTTACCTGCACATTCACGAAATGTCTAATTTTAGCTATCATTAATATGCGCTACGAATTTTATACTTACCAATTAATTTTCTTAAAAAAATTATTTCTACCTTTGGGCACTCTGCTCTCATATAGGGTTCACACACAAGTATTAACCAATATCAGTTTATATTTCTTAGATATTTTCCTCATTTGAACTTGACTTGATCTTACCCCTTATGTACACCCACATTCACCGAAAATTCAGCTGGATTGGATAACACATTCTCGAGATAATCTCACTGAATATTTATGTTGATATATAAAATATATATGTGGGCATAAAGAAATATGAATTTTCGTTTAAAGTGATTCTAGTACAATTTTCGCTAAAATCTGTAAAACTATTGAATGAGACGTGCAGCAAAGAGAAGACAAATAATTTGCCTTGAATTGCTTGTTGTGTGAACTGGCGCTCCAACTTTTTTAAGCGCCACACATCCGATCGGGTTTTGCTTTATTCGTGGTTTACTTTAAAAGTGTTTGTCCATTGCTCGAGTATTTTTACTGAGTTTATGTTTAGAACCGATTATCCATGTTTGTCGAGAGTGCATGGGACCTTCACTTTGGTGCTGTTCCGGAGTCTTTCCTAAATTCATATTTTATTTCCACTCATCAACAATTTACTGTTGATTTTTCAATAATAATTGTATGTATTTGACGTGCGAAGTTCTACTGTGCGTAATCCACTAGGATCAACTTTTGTTCAAAGAGCAATTTTAAGAGGTAGTATGCTGTTCCTAAATTTATGCTCATATTCTCCCGGTGGTGGTACCGGTAGAATTTCTTATCTTGTGTTTATGTAACAACTCACCTCAC
The DNA here is from genome assembly GCA_963978885.1 of Nemotelus pantherinus. NCBI lineage: Eukaryota > Metazoa > Arthropoda > Insecta > Diptera > Stratiomyidae > Nemotelus > Nemotelus pantherinus. Next base: position 102,885,343 of record OZ022265.1, on the reverse strand, counting down.
ATCCAGGCTGATTCAGCCCAACGCAATATCATATTATAAATAAGAACAAGCTGTTTATTGGCTATAAAATAAAGAAATAATTTGCATGTACCTTTCAGAATAAACCCTTTCTTCATATTTTTTGTAGCGTCCTTGGATTTGTAACTTTGTCTGAAGAAAATATGATGAGGATTCTCAAACAAAAAACTACTTGTTAAGTTTAATCCAGTCACACTAAATCGAAAATTTGGTTTAACTATTGAATATCGAATTGAATATCGATCTTGCAATTTTCAGGGAGATTTGTAACAAGCCATTTGGCTTTCTTAGTTGTCTGTATATTGTTCGGTGTCTTTTTCTACATAGATCCACAATCATGCATACGTACTTTGTAATCTTATCAACTTGCCTCAGCTTGCAGCATACTAAACTCAATTAACGAATACTTCTAAGTCGTTTCACAAATTAAATGAGGAATTCTTCGGGGTCCTCGATCCCCGGCAGCATCAACATCGAAACACTCCAAAAAGGGCACGACGGCGTCGCCTAAAGTTTTCGGGTAATCCAATTAAGCGACCCAAGTACTATTGTAAACAAACAAAATTAATGAAGTTTTAGTGTCCTCGAAATTTTTCCCGCGTCGGAGTCAAGCCAGGACACATTGTCGTCGGCATGTCGTCTTCAGCGGAAAATTTTCCAAACTGCAAGAGGCATCATTAGTAGTGGCTTTTTGTTACCGTATATCTGGAATCTTCTTGCTGATGTCATTGTGCACTTTAGGTAATTACAAAACACTGGAAATATTTGCTAAAGATGCCTTCGCTCAAGTTTCGGGATAGGTGCCAAGTTCGAATCTCCGAATTCTCTTGATCTCCGGTTTCGTGACCGTATGGCCGTTACAACGGTATTGCATGTCGATGGTTTTGCCGAACTATTTTCAAGAAGCAACCAATGCGGAAAAGTATTTTTCATAGAATGTAATTAAAGAAATAATGGGGTTTTATAACGTGCTGGTTTTTGGAAACGGTTTGAAAGGGTTATGTTATGTGCACACCTACATTTTCGGTGGTGTTGGATGGCACTTATGAAATATGATACGGAAAATAAAATATCTGGGGCATCATTCGAAACTGTTTCAGAAGTCATGTCTACGTATGTAAGAATAAGAAACTCGTTGTAACATTAATGCTCTGTACGAAATATCATCCTACACCTTAAAAGCTAAAAAGGAACTAAAATTGCAATAATAAATAGCCATTGCCATTAGTTTTTACGTGCAAGTAGCAACAAAGCTAAGAATTTACAACATTAAATATCAACAGCACTGAAATCATTGTTATTTTGGGAAATGAATGTTCATTGGTCGGCATAAATTTAGTTATAAATGATTTGGATGATTAATAGAAAATCGAAAATATGTTTGCAGGTAAGCTTCCCAGCAAACGTGCGTTCAGACAAACTCTTCCATGTGTTGATACATTTTCGAATGAGTACTTATATTTTCTATTTCTCCATGATTATATATACTGCTGTACTACTGCTAAACTCCTGAGCTGGCTGCCTAGTTTTAGTGGTTTTTCCAAAACGTTGATGTACTATATTTCTTATGTGTTTGCGGTTCTCTTTTTATAAGGAATATAACTTACTGCTGTACTGTTGCCAAACTGGAGACCAGATGGTGCAATTCAAATCGTTTCCGCAAAATCAAATGGATTCGCCCATAATAAGTTTAAAGTGCAAGTGATATGTGAAGCATTGTGAAATTAACAATTACAACAGGTCTTCTTTACTGCAATTAAAGATGACATGAATGCAAAGTTATTCAAATGTGATGACATGAATGCAAAGTAATGGAAATATACTACGGGTGAAATTATAGCCGTGCAGGCATCTGAATGTCCTGTTATACTGCTTCTAAGGCAGTAGTACAGCAGTACATTTTGCGTGTTACTCTTTCACCACTTGAGTAATGGTATAGCAGTGCTTTTGCTTTAATCAGTGGTGTCAAAAGTGGTATCAAAACACCACTCAAATTTCCCATTGTCGGCTTGCTCGTATAATGGTCGAAGTAGTCTTTTAACTTTCTACTCATTATGAGGGCTTTTTATAATTTCTTAACAACCAAAACATTCAATATAACCAATCTAAAGCCACCTCACGGTAAAAAAAAACTACTCACGAGCTTTAATTTTTTTCTATCAGCATATTCTATAGTTCAGCACATGAACTACCTATGAAGAACAGAATTATGTCCTAGTAAATTCACTGGGACAGAAGTGTTCTTGTTTGCAATGCGTCTGTTCTGTTCTGTACTGGATAGAGGAGCAAAAAAAGGCACTTACTGTTTTTCGATGCCGTAACGTCTTTGAAATTTAAATTACTTAATCTTTGATGCCACTGAAATAAGTCAAAATTTTGAACACACCAATGTTTTTTTTATGGTCTCGGCAGTGTACAATGTTCCTTTTTTCGGAGTTTTGAAAAGAATTGTACCATTTTTCCTGCTTTTTCCTGCAATTTTTCTCAAATGTTGCAGCAAATCCACTTTCTACCGCTTTTGCTTTTGTTCACTGCTCCAATTCGCAGAGCTTTGATTGTTTCATTACCGGCTGTTTTCATGTACGACCGCTCTTTAACTCACAAACTTATTTGCACTATTTGACATGCGCATTCGCTGCGCTATCATCGTCCGCTTTTACCTCGTCGACGCACATACACACCAATTATGATAATGCGGATGCAGCTTCAAATTTTTCATGTTTATTTTTCAGGAATTTCTTTGCACGGCACTCAAAGTAGTACGAGTAGATACGAGTACAAAAAAATACCTGTTCCAACTACCTGTTCCAAAAGTACTAGCAAGTATTTTTTGAAGAATGTTCATATGTACATACAACACATACGATTTGCAGAGATTTAGTGAAACGGTATGATATGCCCTCCTCCACCCTCCAGGCAAAAAGTTCCTTAGCTAAAAGGATGATAGTGCAAGATGACCTACAAAAGATACCGAGCCATTGGTCCGTGCAGCTTGTTCGTAACTTTTCAATGGTTGGTCATTTATTTGTCAAGCCTCTCTCCAATCAAGGCACCATCCAAGGGAAAACAATCAATTTCAATCAATTTAACTTGATTTTTATTTTGTTATATGCACAAAACATTTCCTGCATACGTTCAAAGTCGATATATTTACTAAGATATGACCAATTAATCCTGTTGTCAACTATATGATTTTTCGTCGATCGATCTCTGATACCAAACTTTTCTTGGCTAATCTAAAACAGTCGCTAATGGCATCAATGCCTAAAATCAAAAATTATATAAATTTTCATTTTTTTCAACCATTCCCAAAACACCCGAATTAAACACCCAAAGGAAATCAGTCTAAGTACGTGTACTCAAATACAACCTTTTTTCAAGTACAATATCATATCAGCAAGTGTTAATTACTCTCAAATATCAAATACTCGCACATACGAAATACCAGCTAGTACGAAAATACTAGGTACGAAAATACTTGCAAGTACGAAATATTCGTGAGTATGAAAGTATTAATTAGGAGTATGAAAGCATTTTCAAGTATGAAATACGAGTACATATTAATATTAGAATACTATTATGTAGCTGTTTGATTTAAATGAATCACATGGAGGAAATTTATTGGGAAGATTATTGATTACACGTATAGTTCACAAAAATACGTAGTATTTTTGAATTTCGTACTAGGTACTGACTGTTCCAAAAAAATACCTATTGCAGTATATACGCTTTATGACTACTCACAAGCTTTGTGGCCTAACTTTCCACAGGTATAACATTTCATGCTGAATTTTTGACCTTGTCGAATTTTATTCCCTCTCGGATGTATTTTGTCTTTCGAAAAGCTTTTGTCTTGCGAAAACTATGCAAATTGAGCATTTACGTGCTCACCTTCAGTTGAATTCTGATTTTCTCTTGCCTCTTCTGCTAATAATTTCACCTTTAAGACATTAACTTCAGGCAAATCATCCCTTGACTTGATCGCGACGCATAACTTTTCATAGTCGCCCGGCAGCGTATCAAGTAGCATAATAGATAACAGTTCCTTGGGTATTATTATATCGACTTCTTCAAGCTGATCTGCATTACTTTGGAAGTCTCGATTGGGCTCCACCATGTTTTGATTAGGTTGCTTTTTCATCTGAAAGTGATGCCTGTACAGCATAATTTTCTTCGTAGGCTCTTTGGATGTGTGCACGTTTTCTAGAGATTTCCGCGCTTAATATGATATAACGGATTTTCTTATGTAGGCCAATTGACTTTTCTTTACTCCGAGGAAAATTCATTCTTGAGCTTTTGAATCCTTTGTGATCCCCGACGCAATTCCAACTGCTTCCGTCGGTTTTTTGACGTATCCGTTCGCATAGCTCCATCGATCATTGAAAACAAAAACATTTGGCACTTGAAGTTCCCCGGACTCATAATTGTCCTCATCAAGTTTCCCGATGTGCGATGTATTTGCTAAACTCATTTCGCGTATGTGCCAGTAATCGGAAAAATTCCAAAGTTCCACGTAATTGTACACTCACATGCGGCAACCGCGGAACTACTTCTATTTATTGTTATTTTTGGAAGAATGCGTTCCCAATTATTTTCATACTAATGCCTAGTACTATAACCTTCGCGAAACGAATTTAACGGTCAAATCCCATACAAAAAGAGATTTACTGACGAATTGAAAAGCTCTTTTTGTATGGGATTCGACCGTTGAATTTGTTTCGCAAAGAGTATAGTACTAGGCATAAGCTCGACTTTATCTTTATTATTAGAGCTCAAAAACATGGGGATATATTTTAGATAATAAGTTTGACCATGTGATTGCCGGAAGCATTGCAACGAAAAAAAAATCATTTGCTCGCAGCTTTAAACCCAGGGGCTCCTTTATCATTTTGTGAAATAGACGTTTATCTTAGACTAGCCTCACCCCTGAAAAAATGTTTCAATAAATCGGATATATATTGTTATTTCGTGATCAGCTGAAACTAAAGTACCATTATTTTAACGTTACTTGGAGACTTAAGGTTTTTTTTTTGCAAGTTCTACTAAATGAAAAAGTCGAACCGTTTGCTGACCATTCAACTGCTAGTTGGTACTCAATTTAGTATTTGATCAATTCAAATGCTAACATATTTTAGTAGCCTAGTGGGTAGAGCACTGGCTTCTTGCGTGTGGGGTCCCTGGTTCGAATCCAGGTTCGGACGAGGGTCCGCGCACCAAGCTTTGAGTTCACCTAGCTCTGATTAGGTACCTGATTTAAATCAGGGGTAAAGTGAGTCGTGGGACTAATCACTCCACACTCGTACCCACAATGATTAAAAAAATTGTAATGAAGCTCTCTACCAGCTTCAACCCCTAGACCCGTACAAGGGTTGTCGTGGGATTGCTTTTTTAACATATTTTCTTTGAATTTCCATGGCGAGAATACCAAAATTTTATTGCTTACATTAGTCCTACACAAAGGAATTGTTTGTCCACTGTTTTTAATTTACCTAACAATTAATTAAGCTAAGCTTTTCAGCCACACTTGAACAAATGTCGCCCACAGCAACACACTCGTCAATTGATCTTTTTGATTGAGGGACATGCCTAACATTCCTCCATAAATGGTCTAGAACTCGAGCAGGGACTGGCTTAATCGTGAAGCTAAAAATATACACAAGTCTCCATTATCTGGTCATTCTCTAGAGTGAATTTTTTGACAATAGAAAAACGTGGAGACTGATGAGATCTGACAGATTAATTGTCAAAAATTTAAATTTTCCATCGATTTCGTCAATGAAAAGACATCAACATAATTCAATTTTAAAATTCAAACACCAAATGTAACTTTTTAGCTCGAAAGAATGAACTAAATTGGCGTGAAATGATTGGAGACATATGTCAATGCCACCTGCATTTTCAAAGCGAAAGCAACTCTAAGCAATTTTTCACGCTAGGAAGTGAGTACAACTCTTGCTTATTTTTAAGCTGAATTTTCGCCAAAAAAAATTTCATGAAAAATTTTGAATGAAAAATTCTCGTGAAATCGAATACAATACCAGCTTTAAGACAAAAAACAGCAGAAATCCGAATGCATTTGATAGCAATCTACGAATAAGCGAATCCTTGGAAAAACGAAAATCAATTCCATATCCACAAAAGTGGCTTACATATGAAAGTATTGCTTTATTCCTTTTTACCGCTAATTTGTTGCTACTGGAATAGTAAGCTTTCTTAGGTATTGGCTGCTAATTATGGGATCAAAATTATATCTGACCACCTTTTTATCAAAACAAAAATGTGTGTAGCTGCTGACCAAATTAAGTTGACCAGCTGATGATCTCAAATTTTACTGTCAATAATCAACTCCTCTTTTGGTTGCGTATTTGTCTTCGAAATAAAAGATATCATATATGGTAATATCATATACATTCCCAAATTTGCTCCTTCGATGCATCTCACAGTCGCCGTCTAATTACAAAGCAAAAGATTGAGCTCCATAGCAAAACATACAATATATTTGATTCTTCAAAAACCAAGATTCATCTATCTAATCGAAATTAGTCGTTCTTGTAGTCTTGTTGCATCTGCCGTCATCAGACGGCTAAACGTGCTTGCTCTGATCATCAAGCACACTTATCGTCCATGCGAACATTCTGCAATGAACGAACCCAAAATCCGAAACCAAAAAGTAATAAAAATAATTTTATCGAGATGCTGCCCTGATGAGCAAAGTCTGGTTATTACGGACCACTCTATATTGGTCTGCATATTCCCATGTGTGCCAGCCAACCCGTTCGAATCGAAGCAAAGGGAAACGGAATGACTTTAATGTCCGCCACACATTAAAAATTCTCGAACATGAAAACTAATGATGTGACTGTCAAGCTCAATTAGATACTATAGGACATGAAATCAACGGAAATGATCCCTACATATATTGCCTATACTGATGATGGAGAGGGAAATTATGGTCGTAGATCTTCTTGTGGGGCGCTGACTTGATGAGAAGCGTACACTTACGAAGAGAGACACTATTTTCTCATTATTGTTAGAATTATAAAGAAATATTAAATTCCATTCTAAACAAAATACATCTAAAAGGAAGAGGTGTTCTTAGCCAAAATACGAAAGTTGTTTTTCAATGCCCCAATAAATTTTCTCTTTCAAATAAGGGTAGACCATTCAAATATCTCTCAATTCTCATTCCTACTTTCTCTCTTTTGCAAAACACGAATATAAAAGCAAATCTTCATCGTTAAATAAAACTGATTTAAACTGCAACCACAAAGTTTTCCCTGAAATGGACTATAAATAAAGTCTGTTTATATTTCGCTTCGAAACAGGCTATTATTTCGCTGAAGAAACCAACGGTAAGAAAACTTCACGACCACCGCTATCTAATTATTATCATTGCAAAGTGCACGTTTGCATATTCTCGGTACATTGTATGGCAGCGAACGGCAGAACGATAAGTATACACTAACGAAATGCAAGAACTTTTCTTATTTCGTCCTATCCTTTCCTCGACTGCTCGAATTTTGCATATTATTCGCAAGAATATATTTCCAGCCCCCTTCCGTTGTAAGGCAAAACTTTGAATTTAACGAGATTTTTCAAGTGTGTACGATTTTCCATACGTACTCAGACTATCGGACGCAAAAAAAGACCATCCTAAACAGAACAAAACTTTCATACTTTCACTAGCCAGCTAGCGGTTTAGGTTTATCTGACTGGGAAGCCACAAAATAACAAGAACACAAGCAGATGGAATCCTGGTGTTGTCATGTTGTCGAGTACATTGCAAAACTCCAGGATCATGTCCGTATTGTAGTCTGCAGTAATAATCGTCATAAACTTTTACAACTGCTGGTCTCGGTACGGCCATTTACATGCTCGTTTTTGTTACAGTCGCCAGAAATACAGAATACAGACAGCGTGTATGGTTCGGTTTCGCGTATCTGCATTGCACAATTTTTGGCACAAGTCGGACTACTTAAAGGTAAAACGTTTTTATCTCTAGTTCAGATTGTAGGAATGTATTCGCAGAGCTCAGTTAGGGGTATAATTTGATGAAAAAAATTTCTTATTGTATATTTCATTTATGCAGTCGAGCCATCATTCGAATAGGGGGAATACCTTGTAACAAACTCGTAGTATATAAATACATATATGCACGAACCGTAACTATTTCGGCTGATGAAAGCCTGAACTTAACCTCCTCGCGGTGGCTGCGGGCCTTTCATTAAGAAAAGTTTGGTGAATATTATCAGGCTAGTCCTTTCCAAGTAAGGTTGACAAGAGACCGACTATCTCTCCCTAAAATGCTTTCTGAAGCTGCTGTCCCGAAACCATCAACAAGCCTCGGAACCAGATTGATACAACAACGACGACCACGAGAATGAAAACGGTTAATAAATCTTTCTTAATTCTCATAGGACGTTGAAAATTTAAATGGAAAGTTGAAAATTTTCTCATGAAACATGGAACGTCAAAAAACATTCATTGATATTTTCTTTTCTCTTTGTGCACCTCACATTCTACTTTGGTCTTCAATTTCCAGGATTTTGGAACAAAACTCGAGTGGCAGTTCATTCATACCTACTTTCCCTCTCATGGATGGAATTCAGCACGCTCTGAGAAAAATTCAGGCGGGACCAAATACACAATAGTACCTGATTTACACTAGATTTGATGATAAAGCAGGTTGCTTTTGACTGTCAAAAGCTGAGACAAAGGTATGGTAAGGTATGGATTTGTGATCGATTTGGTATCAATTCGATCAGGTTATCGAAATCACGTGACTTAGCCTAAGTGTGAACAGGCTATTAGATTGCTCTTAAAATTTCGAGCTGCTAGCAGCTAGCCGATGCCCTGTCTCAATATAAGGCTGATATAATAGAAATACAAGAGACCAGATGGATAGGTAATAGTGTTTTACATAAGAAAGAATATTACCTATATTACACATGTCATCCAATATACCATGTGCTTGGGGTAGGCTTCCTTTTCAGCCAAAATATGAAGTCTACCATCATTGGCTTCAACGCTGTCAATAAAGGGCTATGAAAAGCTCTTTGTGTGCGAGGCAAATTTGCAAACATCAGCCTCATAAACGTTCACGCACCTGTGGAAAAAACGGCTGACGCCGAAAAAGAGTCATATTATGAACATGTCGAGCGGACCTTCAATGCCTGCCCAAGGCAGGATGTATAAATTTTGACGACAAAGTTCGGAAGCCGGTATTCAGGCATTACGCAGGCACCCACAGTTTGCAAGAGAACAGTAGTGACAATGGAGTTCAAGTCATAGAACTAGCAGCATTGAAGAGCTTTGTCATTGCGAGTACCAGGTTCCCGAGTAAAAATATCTGTAAGGCCACCTGGATATCACCTGATGGAGCCACTCGTAACCAGACAGACCACATGTTGATAGATCATCGCAAATGGTCAAGCCTGTCTTGTTGCATGCCTTGAGAATACTGTCATTAGTACTGCTAACGCCATCTTAGGCAGTAGTCGCAAAGATCAGAGCAACTGGTTTGATGATGAATGTAAAGAGTTTTGTGAGATCTTTGCTCAATTTTTCTCTTCTTTCACCTCCCATCACAGAGCTCTTCGACATCAACCTATTTCCCGTACCTGATTGTAGCCTTTCTGCTTTTTTTTACCAATCCCTTCGAAGTCGAATCGTTAATGCTGTCTCTCGACGCCAGTGCTAGCTTCGGTGCTGACGGCATTCCAATTTTTTTCACCAAATCACTTTCATCTGTCTTGTGTGTTCCTATGTCAATAACTTTTAACCTCAGCATCTCAACCGGGACCTTTCCTTCCCTTTGGAAATCCACCAACATATTTCCCATCCATAAAGCTGGTGATATTTCTTCCATCTCTAATTACCGTCCCATATCCCTTTTACCATGTTTTAGTAAGCTCCTTGAAAGAGTCGTTTACAATAGAGTATACCCTTTTGTCCAGCCTTTGCTGGTCAGTGAACAGCATGGATTTATCAAAAATAAGTCAACGGTTACAAACCTATTGTCTCTGACAAACACCGTTGCTTCCGCAATCGACCAGCAAAAGCAAGTAGATGTCCTCTATACCGACTTTGCCAAGGCCTTCAATTCTGTGAAACATGATATTCTTCTGTCAAAGTTAGCAGGGTTTAGTCTCTCCGGTCTCCTTTTTCGTTGGTTCTCTTCCTACGTTTGTGATCGATTCTGTGTTGTTACTGTTAACTCTTGCTCTTTAACAACTTTTATTCATACCTCAGGAGTTTCGCAAGGATCCATTCTTGGCCCTTTATTGTTCCTTTTGTTTATTAACGATCTTCCTTGCCTCTTTAACTCAGCCTGCCTTTTGTACGCTGATGATCTTAAAATTTTCAGACTTATTGAATCTGCTAGTGACTGTATCATATTGCAGAACGATTTGGATGCTTTGGCTAACTGGTGCACTGCCAATTCCCTCACTTTGAATGTTGTGAAGTGTCATCAAATGTTTTTCACCCACAAAATATCTTCTTGGCTCTTCTCCTACTGTGTCCTTAGCTCTCCTCTCAATGCTGTTTCTAGTATCAAGGGCCTTGGCGTGATTTTTGATTCCGAATCGAAGTTCGAATTGCTTATTCTTCACGTCACTGCCAATGCTTCTCGTTTTCCCGGCTTCATTATCAAATCCTCTAAACGTTTTGTTAATCTTTCCACTTCTCTTTATCTGTTTTTTTCCTTCGTTCGTAGTGTTCTTGAATACTATTGCCAAATTTGGTGTCCACATTACGGATACTTGATCGATGCGGTTGAATCTGTGCAACGCCGATTCACCCGCTCCTTGTTCAATAAGTACAGTATTCCGTATTGTGATTACAGTATGCGCCTCTCCATCCTTCAAATTTCTTCCCTTCAGTCACGTAGAGTGTTCCTCGACGAGTGCCTCCTTTTAAACTTTCTAACGGCAGATTATTGGTTTACCCCAGCATTCAACTTTCTGTTAGGGAATCGGGCCATCCTAATAGAACATTATTTAACTTTAGTGTTACATTTGCCCGTACTGACACCTATTTCTCCCCTCCTCCCTTTGCGTTTGCCTCGTCAGCACAACATCCTTAACCTTGGTCCTCCGCCTCGAACGTTATCTGTGTTTAAAAATACTTTAAAAAATAACGTTCTTTCATATACTCGAAATATGTCCTAATTTTACTCAATTTGTTTGTTTCTTTCTCGGTCGATATGAAATATATACGAGAATTCTTTTTTGTATTATTATTCCATTCTGAATTTCTTAATTTTCTTGGTTTTCATGTTATTTTCTTTTTCTTATATATATTTATATAGTTACATGAATTTTTATTTTTTATTTTTTTCTAATTGGATTTGCTCTGTGTATTTGGACAATAAATAAATAAATAAATTTAGCGACTGAAAGCAAGAATTTTGCTCACCGGGCGATGCAGCAATCTCATAGAACGCGGGCACGTGAAGAAAAATACAAAGAGCTTAGAAGAACATAGAAGAGACTTCACAGACAGAAAAAGCAGCCTGTGCAAAAGATCTGATCTGTGAGATAGAAAGAGCTATAGAGAGTGAGGTCCGCACCAGCCGCGGAATTTTGACGTAATAGTCCGAAATATGACGCAGTCCACACCACGTTGTACATACTGTAAGGACAAAGAAGGTACACGAGGGTGTATTTTAGTGAATTGCTATACAGTCAACTGGAGGCTCTAGGAACACGACCTTATGATGCCACCACCAAACATAGAAGAGGTACGAAGAACCATAATTTGGCTGAAATTTAATCAAGCCCCTGGAGCCGATTGCATACCAGCTGAGCTGATTAAATATGGAGAGCCCACATTCATCAAGCAATTCATGAAATTACATTCCACTTATGGGAGCGAGCATGAAGAGATGCCAAAAGACTGGCGCAAATATATAATATGCCCCATATATAAGAAAAGAGATGTAACAATGTGCAGCAACTATAGGAGTATAACATTGTTGAGTATCTCCTATAAGATACTCTCCTCTATTCTCCAAAGATGGATAGCCCCATAAGCTTAAGTAATCATCGGACAATATCAATGTGGATTTATCCCTGGCAAATCAACAATTGGTCAGATCTTTACCCTCAGGCAGGTGATGGAAAAATGTCTGGTATTCAACATTCCATTGTACCATCTATTTACAGACTTTAATGCCACCTGTGATAACAAAGCCAGGGTAGAACTGTATAAAGCCATGACAGAATTCGAAATTCCAAACAAACCGACACTATTGTGTAGATTGACCATAAGTAATGTAACAAGCCAAGTTAAAACAGCCGGTTTGCTGTCCAACCGTTCAACATCTTCAACGGGCTCTGACAAGGGGATGGTCTCACCTGCCTCCTCTTCAAGCTTAATCCGAGCCTCTATTACGTCAAAGACAGGGACTATCGTCACCAAGACCTCCCAGATACTGGCTTATGCAGATGATATATACATAATTGGAAGATCGGACCTAACTGTACGAGAGTCCTTCATCTAGATTAAGCGAGCGGCACAAAAACTAGCGCTGCACATACATGAAAGAACGACAAAGAACAGGGTGGTAACATCTGTAGGAAGAACAGCTAGAGATAAGCATTGGAAATAGTGCAATCCTTCAACTACTTTGGGTCAATCGTAGCAGCCGATAACAATACGGAAGAAGAAATACGCGGGCGGCTGCTCAAATCCATTAAAGTCTACTACAGTCTGTCGAGACTATTCAAATCTCGAAATCTCACCTGAACATTAAAGCTCCTGCTGTATAAGACCATGGTTTTGACAGTACTTACGTATGGATCGGACAGTTGGGTGCTCAGCAAAAGGCACTTTGACATCTTGCCCCGTGCGAGAAAAAAATCTTGAGGGGAATCGTTGGCCCTATACGTGTAGAAGGGTGATTTCGGAGAGCTACAAGCATGAGTTGTATACTATCTACCTAAAAGCAGATACAATTACTAAGATAAAGCTGGGTAGACTCCGGTGGGCAGAACACCCAGCTCGAACGAGTGAAGAAGATCCTGCTCGGGAAACCCTTTCTGGTATATTTTACTGCGGATGACAGCGTGGTAGACCTGACCTGCGTTGGACTGATTGGACGGTTGGACGTTGAAACAGGACTAATGAAAAAATTTGTTGACGGAGGCCAGGACTGGACCCCGGCTGTAAAAGGTCCAAAAGTAAATTTTTACAATGGATTTGTATGCATGTGTAGTTGTTAGTATTTTCAGTATAAAAATAGATTAACGTTTTGAAAGGGCACATAAAATAGCATAGTAATATCAAGTCATGTCTCTCCGGAGCTCGCTTGTAAACCAATATCATCCAGTTGGGCACCCCTAAGCACAGAGCGAGTTACACACCGCCATCACTTCAGTGCAAGAAAGGCGTCCTCCGTGATTGCCTGTCATAAAATGGGCTTCATACGAGCTTGTTGCCCAGCCCACCAGAATTTGCCGAGCTTTATCTTTGTGACCATATCTGCTACCAGGTAAATGGTATGTTACTCATCTTATTCCAGATCACATTTTGCAAAACATGGGCCCTATTCTAAATTCTACGTCAGAATTTTTTTTTTAATGAAGCCAAGAGTTCAGAGTGCGTTTTGTTCCAACTGCTCGATATGTATGAAGCATTCTAGTTCAGTTAGCTCAGATTTTCCAACGATGCCAATGTTTTCTGGCTGGACTTGGTGATGATAATCCTTCTCGTTCACATCCTAAACTCTAAAATTTCTGTCTCCAACGATAGGTTGAAAAGTGGGCAGGACAGGCCATTCCCTTCGATGTTCACTACCTTGCAAAACACGCGGAGAAAGTATTTTGACAGCTCACATGCACATGGAACTTAAGACATTTATTTATCCAAAAAGACATCCATACAATCAATTTCAAAAATAACTCGACAAATTTGGGCTATTAACGAATGTATGTTCTTCTGAAATTGTATTTTTGTGCAAATTTAAGAGAATAGTAGCCAATAATAGTTCGAATTACATATATGTATCTCACAATCAAATCGGTCATTCACACTGAGGTCATTCATTATAGTTCTCAAGTACATTACAGTACTCAACGAGAGAAAGCATCTTCGATAATCTAAAATGTCAGCATCTAAAACATCATTGGCTGATTGATTGAAAAAAATCTTTGGCTATTTTTATGTCTCACACAGTTCTAAAACTGACACACTTCCCAAAATTGATAGTAAATACAGTTTAGTTAAAACGTCATGTATATGCATCGTTGAAAAATTAATTGAAGAATAAGATAAGACACAAAATAAACTCAATGCATTTTACAGTAAAGTTTTCCCCTAGTGTAGATGGCCAAAAACAATCTGCCAACGACATCTTCAGGCAACTTATAACAACGGGGTATGTGAGGTTTGACTCACTTAAAAAAGACCATCTAGAAGTCCACGAAGCTCCAAGTCGGGAACCAACTAACCATTGCTTCAACCCGATCGTTCTCACTCCCTTAGCGGTAGCTGTGGACTTCAAAAACTACCATATTTCTTGGGTCAGTAAGGCAACCCTCCTAACTCTTTATGCGCAGTACTTACTTAATGTATGCTGAGTTGCGTACCAGTTCCATCCACGATCATCTCACTCGTGACCAGACTGCGCGTGAACACAATGTTGTGCCTCAAACTTACGAAGCGACTGTTCATAAAAAGTGTGTGCTGAGCATCATCGAGCCCTGTTCCACAGTACCAACAGTACGGTGTGACCACTTTACTTATTAATTACAGGTATTTCCTGAAGTAACCGTGCCCTGTCAAGAATTGACAAAGCCGAAATTTAACCTGTCCATTGGTATAATAAAACCAGTTAGCCTAGCCGTCCAGCTTCCTTTATCACTTATACTCTAACTTTGATCCTAAAGTTGGAGACTTACCGTACTACGCGCACGTTTCGGAGCCTAAGTTCTATCCAGCTCGGAGAGAAAGATATACTTTTCCTTGCTTTCCTGCGATAGTATATCGATACCACCATCACAACCACTTTTAAGACCGTATGGTACCTACAGGCAATTCACCGATATGTAAGCTTGGTATCTACTCTGGACCTCAACGGAGCCAACTGTCATGGGTATGATAGTAGATATCCTCCGCTTCGTCAGCATGACAATCTCTGTGCTCGGTCGTCCACCGAAGTTATTACCGCTGCGACGTCATCACCACATCCACATACATTTCAAGGCATATCAAATCATCGTGCATGATGTTCCTGAGATCAGGACCTAAGATTGACCCCGGTACCGCACCTGAGCCGAAAGGTTTCGTAACCAGCAGTACGACCGGTCCTGCAACAAGCTCTGAGATGGAATCGATTGCTGAATACCCTTTCCGGAAGCCGTACTGCCTGTCAGAAAGATCGCCTGCCGATATCACTGCTGGCAGCAACCGCGGCTTAAGCAATACCTAGAGGAGGTTCTTCGCAGTGTCCAGCATGCACAGTAGACGTTATGCTGCTGAATTGCCCAGGCTACGTATCCCCTGGTTTACAACTTCACAATAAATAAGGTACACTTCATTTGTTTCACTTTTTAACAAAAATTTATTTGTACAAATTCAATCACAGAAAAATGTAAATGTTAAATTTTAGGCCATTTTAATTTGAAATAAAATTATCAAATACATACATTAAATAATATACTATGAAGTTACAAGCAAGTTTAACATACAAAACAAATACAACATTTTTCAGACGACACTCGTCGTAATATCTCGGTTTTCAGTGAGACTTGAGTTAAGTGTCTTACTTTGAAAAATTTCCTAAAAACCAAATGTCTATATCAGTAAACAGCTACTTACAGCGACTATTGTGTTACTAGGCACTTAAATATCATATTTCTTATTATATTTCTAATTATGTACTTGTATTATAAATAGCAGAGGAAAAATAGTAAGGATTCGAAAAAATATTGAACACTTCAATTAAAAATATTTTCGGTTTGTATCCAACCATTATCCATCACACAAATCAATAGCTTCACGGCCGTCTGCAGTCCAGCAATGTTCGAATGTTATTAACGGTCCACTGCACTCTAACTGGACGTAAATCGACAAATAATTGGAAGTTATTGGACCAAGATTTATGCGCTCTGCATACACTATATGAGCTGGGTTTAGAGTAGTTGAATTGATGTGACATCTAATAATAATAACAACGACAATAATAGGACTCGCTGCATAGTGCATACCGTCCTGATCAAAGGAATTGCAAATAGGGCTCTATTCGCGCAAACAATAAGCTCGTTGATGGACCACAGCCAAACGCTATTGGATTGATTTAGTTTGATTTCATGAAAGCTTTGTTGGACTATTGTACGGGCTCGTCGTTTCATTCGGAACGAAATAAATATAGGACAAAATGCTGCGTCCAACATTCGATTTTAGCATCAGGCATTTTAACTAATCCGATTTATTGCTTTGGGTAATTTCGTGTTCTCTTACATTTGTACAAATATCGATAAATGAATCCAATTTCGTTTTTATTCTATTTGATTTCTTTCTGGGTTAACCATCGAGAGTTTCATCGATGATATTCGCCAGTTTAATTAAGGCTCTGAACGAGGAGTAGGATGACTAGGACAAGAGTTTCTGGTAAATACTCGTAAAACTGCTGCTTTTAGTTTATTGTATTTGTTTGAATCACTTGTTCTCAGTAGTATTTCGAGTGTTTGCTACAGTAAAAACTTGTCAGCTCGCTTTGATGCTTTTGAATGTCTATGCGAAAGACATGATCATAATAAGTAAAATCAGTATACCTCATAAAACTAACGGTACCACATAACCGAAACACTACGTAATTAATATCTAGCTAATTACATAACAGCAGCTTTTAATCAAAACTTAAGAAAAGTCACAATTTAGAGCCGTTTGTAGTTTTCTTGGAATCAACGATGTTTCTTCGATCGATTTTAAATTTAAAAATGAACATGGTAACGTCAATTTGGAAGCTGAAAAACAAGTTCATCCCATGAAATATAATTTTTTTAAATTCTCGAATAGCCACTGTGTTTGTTTGGAAGATAACCTTAACATTTGCAGGGGTTGAATATGCCGGATTGCTCATAAAATATACCAGATCTGAATGAAATAATTCCTTGCATTTTAAGTGCACTTTCAACGTACATACATATATCTATGAAATAAAATGTCAACTTAATGTTGGCGTCTTCTCCTTCCAATTCAAAGCCATTTTTGCTATATTTACTGTAAATGCATACCAGAAATATTACCCATATGGAAAATGAGAAATAAAAAGAATTTCTGAATCTCTAAGTCTCATTAGGTACTTTGTCATAAATTCTGTTTTTCACAATACATGATAAAGAATCAAAACCAGAAACGCAGCGAAGTATATGTAAAATCTTCTTTATTTTAATTACATTTATTACTATGTACTTGCTTTACGCACTGGAAATGTTACTAAAAAATAAGAAGGACGTTTATAATATGGCATGCAAAATTAAATGGAATCAACAAAAAACGATAAAAACAGTATAAAGCAAGACTAAAAAAACTTCTCTTACCAACATGTTCGTGGACTAAGAACCAAATTGGTGCAAATCAGGCTATCCTACATAATAGCTTCCGGTGATTTTATTTGTTTGACAGAAATTTAGCTTCTGCTGATATTTTTAGCGATGAGCTTTTTTCCCTCCATAATGTCTTCAGATATAATCATAGTGGTGATTTATCGAATAAAGCGGACGGTGGTGGAGTCTTACTTGACCTTCGTTAATCTCTGTTTAGTACACACTCACATAATATTTCTTTATTACTTGTATCCGTTAGCTGTCGGACTTTATTATGTCTTACTTTCCCCATTGTCCTATTGTTGGATGTGATGATTTTAACTTGCCTTCTATTCAGTGAAAACTCTTATCCTTAACCATTTTTTCTCATAATGCAATTTCTGTTTCCCTCTCATCCTGTCTTTTTTGTTGTTTCATATCCCAGTTTAATTGCATTCCTTCTAATCCTTCTTCAAACCCATTTCTTTCCTCATCATATTTTCATTGCGTTGATCCTGACCCTTATCATCTTCCTCTTTCCATCAATTTTTGCTTATTGGATACACCACGCACAAAGTGCAGAGCTGTGCCGTCTTTCAATTTTTTTTAAAGCTAATTATGAGCAACTTTCTGTCGAACTCTTTGCTATCAACTGGTTTTCTTTCTTTTGGTGGCTTGAAATCAATGAAGCTCCTTGTTCTATATACTTTGTCCTTGATTCTCTTGTATCAAGATTTACTCTTGAGTCTCATTTTGATCGTAGTGCTTGTCGTCCTTGGTTTTCTGGCAGTCTCTAAATTCTTGTGCGTAAACGATAAGGCAGTTGGCATTGAGGCCTTAATTTCTTCATAATTCATCTGTTGAAGGTTTTCAGCGCTATCAGTCTTTGCGAGTAGTGGCTAAAGGAACAGTTCAAGAAACAAAACTTGGGTACTTCGACCATATTGACGCGTGCTTTTCTTCAAATAACTCGAAGCCATCCCTTAAATATATATTCCTTTTCACATAAAATTATTCCATTCCCTTGAAACAAGCAATCAATTTCAGGGCACATCTTTCTGGAGGAAACTACTGCTTCTATTCCTCAATAAATTTGAGTGTTTTTTTTTTGGTGAATTCTTTGCTTTTTCCTTCTCCTCTCCAAACATTGTTTCAGGGAACTCTGCTTCGACTGTGTGTGCTACTGAGAATTTTATGATGACTAATCCTCTGGAGGTGGAAATCTTAATATTGTCTTTGGGTCAGTCAGCGAACAGCGGCCTTGATGGTACTCCTAATGTGTTTGTTAAGTCTCTTGCATCTTCCTTATGTGTTTCTCTGTCAATTTTTTTCCGTTAGTGTTTTTCCTTCCACACACTTTTTCCGATTCTAAGGTCGGGGACATTAGTTACGTTGCAAAACGCCGTCTTATATCACTCTTGTCTTGTTTCCTTCAGTTGCTTGAGCGGATTGGTCATGAAAGAATTCACAGTGCTTTTAGGCACTTAATTTCTAAACAGAAATGTGCATTCATTGAGAGACGTTGTACGACTACTAAGTTAATGGAATTCACTAGCGTCGTCACGTGTACTTTGGACAACGGTGTACAAAATTATGTCATTTATACTAACTGAAGAGTTTTGTAATCTTGGTGCTCTCAGTTCCCTTTTATCCTGGCTTTCTTCCTACATCCAAGATCGCACAAGTCGTGTTGCTTTTAATGTTTATTTTTTCACCCCTTTCTATCCTACATTTGGCGTTCCCCAACGTTCCATACTTGGTCCCCTCCTTTTCATGTTGCTTATCAACGACCTGCTTTATAACTTTGAGTCGTGCTGCCACTTTACTATACTATTGTAGTAATTTACAATCGGATCTTTTTGTTTAAGTGATTGGTGCTCTGCGAACTCCCTTGCTCTTAATGTATTCAAGTGTTTCGTAATGCCTTTTTCCAACAAGCCTAATACCGTTTCCTTCGACTACTTTTTGTCTGATAGTCTTTTAAAGCATGTAGATGAAAACAAGGACCTTGGCATCATTTTTGACTTGAAGTTAAAATTTGATCGGCATTTTTCTTTCATCGTCTCTAAATCGTCGAAGTTTTCAGGTTTCTTTCTGCGCTGCTCATGTATTGCAGCTGATATTGACACATCTGTGTGTCTTCTTATTATCCTTGTTCATAGCATTGTTGAATTTTACTCCCAAGTGTGGTCTCTTCGTTTCGTGTACCTGTCTAATGCCGTTGAATCCATTGAGCCTTTCCACACTTGTAGTCTTGATGCAGTCCTCAAACCGGTTAGACAACAATCACCATTTCCACACTTGGTATGCATCAGCAACGGAACCGTTCATATACCGATTATGCATATGAATGTATGCGTGTTCTTGTTTTCTCATTTCGACTTGAGTGTTTCATGAAAAATTCCTGAACTATGTCTATAGTTGTGTTAGTGAGTTGCAACTCGATAAATCACTTTCAAATGTGATGTAAATTTCTCTCCAAGTGTATCAATTTTTGTAGAGAATTCCCCTTGATTCTTCTGCCTCTTGCCCAGAAAACCGGTTTGAGGACTGCATCAAGAATACAAGTGTGGAAAGGCCCACAGCGTAAGATTACTCGGTGCCTTTTGTTCAAGTTTAATATTGCTTATCGTCCTTATGATGACAATCTGCTTTTCGCAAATGTCCACACGCTCAGTACATGCAGAGTATTCCTTGATGAATGTCTTCTTTACAAGCTTTATCAAGATTTACTTTCATCCAACATTTGCGTGTTTCATTTCTTACGTGTGTCTGATCACCCGGTGAGATCTCATTCGCTTTTCAATACTCCCTTTGCTCCTATTCTTGTATATTATAATTCTCCTGTACCTAGAATGCTTAGAAGTCATGATGAGGATCAGTTTGTTTCTCTGTCCATATCTTTTCAATATTTTAAAAAACATGTTGTTGATTTGGTAACGCAGCTTCTTCATTTTTCTCTTTATTTTTCGTTCTATATTTATTTTTTCGTTTTTTACTTATATTTTTTCTTGGCTTTATATGAATGATTTTTCTATACCATCTCATATTGTAAATTTAATGTTCTGTTAGATGGGCCAAATATAGAAATACGGCAAACCAGAAACACAATAGAACGAAAACAGGTGTTTAATATTTTTCAATCGATTACGGTAATCTGGTGAACCACACAATGTCGTTTTTATTTAAACAAAGGGTTTACACTGATTAGGAGAGAGTTCAATATTTACGTAACCATCTTTCAGGACGAAACACCTAGCAACTTTATGCCATGTTCGCGATATCGATAATATACATACATACATATGATGTGGTTGACCAGATAATGAAGTCAGCGTAAAGCACTTCCCTCCAGCATGGGTAAGTCTGCACTATTTCTGTGGATTTTATCAGAATCGTTCTACTCATGTTCATCTCAGTATCCTGAATCACAACACAACACAACACCTCACAAAGCATTAAAAATAATGCAGAAAACGGTATTCCCGTCTAGTGTTTCAATCTGACTATTAATTTTCATTACGGCCAGCTGCCACACTGTCTTATAGGTTTGGTGGTGATACCGAATTCTTTTTTGCTGGAGACAAACTATAATCGAATCTCCAATAACCTCTGCGTTTTTTAAGTTTCCTTTGTTTGACACACTAGAGTAAACGAGATTTGCGAAACCAGACTCAATTGTAGTCTGTCTCCAGTTTTGTGGCTTAGTGCAGTCTTACTTGGCTTAGCTGTAATAGTCAACTTTAAAGTCATTGAAAAGTTAGAACAGTTTTAGGCCGTAATTTAAAAGTTCTCTCACTAGCTGTCACAGAGAGATAATCTAATTTATTGTTTCTCCTCCCTTTTATTAGTTTGAGCTACTCCATATTGCCATATAGCTTGTAATTCTAAGTAGGCAAAAAGAAAGCTACTACATAGAGAATCTATTGTTTTTCGAGAGGAAATGGCACATTTATGACTTTGCAATATTATCAAAAACCAAAACTGATTCGAAAGCCTTTGGTTCTGTAAAATAATATAAAACAGTTGAGACTTTTGTGTTTGATTCCTTTTTTAAACCCAAAGACTGAGAGATCTTTAGTTTGTTGTCAAGCAAATACTGATGTGTTTTTATTCAATCAATATATTGCTTGATCCTTATCTTTTTTAGAGGCTTTTTTTCTAAACGCTATTTCAGATGAATGTAAAGTGCCTAGTTTTGACACAAAACGACTTTGCGAAATTCAAGTAATATCATTACATGAAAATAAAATAAAATAACCCAAAATTTATGTACCAATATTATATATATTATGTATTTATTTCAGTTAAAATATTACAGGCAGCAAAATTCAGCAATTTAAGCCTCCTGCAAACGAACTCAAAATAAGTTCCTTGGCTAAAGTGCCTTCAAAAATATATACAATTATTCTTTCCCATGTTGTCTGTCCAATCCTATTGGAATATTATATCGGGTATACAAGAAAGTTTCAAAGAAATATCAACAGAAGGCGCCAGTAGTGTTTAATCATGCAGGAAAATTTTGCAGCTAACTTCATGCTAAAGTGTCAGCATTTAACCACATTTTGCAGTTTGTGTTATTTCATCAAAGTCTTTTGAGCATATGTTTTTTGTGAGACGACTATGTCAGCTTTTGTGCCTATAAACCTCCATTTGCGTTAAACATTGGTATTTTGCTTGCATCTGAAGAAAAGTTTAGCAGAAAGTCATCGGTTAGTGTGTGATGCTTACGGAGAGCATGCTCCATCAATTTGAACTTCTGAGTACTGGTTTCGACGTTTCAAAAGTGGTAATTTTAACACAACCGACAAGGAGCGCGTAGCAGGCCATCAATGGTTGTGGACCCCGAATCGGAGACAATTGTGGACGAAGACCCGTGACAAACTCAAGAAAGATTTGCAACAATGTTAGACAGGATTCAACAAGCCATTTCATTGTGGCTGAAAGCCATTGGTATTGTCAAGAAGGTCAAAAACGGGGAGCCTCACGAATTCAAACCAAGAAATATCGAACGGCGTATCACTAATTACGAAATGCTCCTTTAACTGTACAAAGCAAAGTCGTTTTTGCATCGTATGGTCACTGGCGATGAAAAATGGATTCATGGATATGTGGATCTTCTACCATAACAATGCTCAACCATATGTCGCACAAGTGGTCAATACCCATCGATCAAGTAGGTCAAAACCTATCTCGATGGTGCCGGATGGGAAGTCCTAACCCACCCGCCATAAAACTCAGACATTGCACCACCAGATTACCATTTACACCGGGCGATGCACAGCGCCCTTACGGGGGTACGCATCACTTTAGTTGAAGTTATTCAAAATTGGCTTAATACTTTCTTTGTCTCCAAGGACGAGCAGTTTTGTTGGCGCGGAATCCATACATTGCTAGAAAAGTGGAAAAAAATCATAGTTAACGATAGGCAACACGTTAAGTAAAATAAATTGCACCAAATTTGCTCAATAAAGTTTCAAAATCGAGAAAATATTCTTTAAAACTTGGTTGTATGGACAATATTTCATTTGTTAAAATTCCAGTTTTGACTAAAATATTTAGGAATGAGGTGTAAATTCCCACAGCCGGCCAATGTGCGTTCAACAATTCTACCCTGATTCGTATAAAAGTTCTATCTACATTCAAGTACTTTCGAGATATTCAATGATTCGTTTTTTGATTTTTACTGGAGATATGTGGAGAGTGCATTTTCAATATTGATTTGATCATATTTCCACAAAAGATGGGTTTTTTCAAATTTCGCAGAATGATGCAATAGAGGATGTAGTTTTCGAGTCCGGCGTTAACTCAAAAATGACAAAAATGTATCTAGAACGTTTATGCGAATCATTCCCGAAGTTATTCCAGTTTTATTTACTGAACATTAAAATTTTAAAATACTTTCACTAATACATCATTGCCAATATGTACTGTCTATTCACGCAGGAAATAGCGAATTCCGCTACCAGATAATTCTTAAATTTGTTGTCCCCTATTAATAGAAACTTTCTTGGAATCTAATAGATACTTTTAGTTCTTTCTCAAAGCAATTAAACCTTTCGACACACGCTTAGCCCAACACGCTCATAAAATTTAATTTAACATCCATTCCACTCATAATTTCTTCCCCTTTTATCAACCAACGAATCATTCGTGAAATATATCAGCCATAAATTGGAGAAATAGAGCGACAGACTGTCAGCTACTTGACCAAATCGTGTCAGTTTTTCCATCGATTCGACTGGACCATTAAACAGACATATAAATTAGAGGGTATAATCAACGCCGCCACCAAACCCACTCACTAGTAACAAAGTATCTGAAATCAGCGTTAGAGTCTTAATTGCAGCAATAAATTCTTCCGTCGCCCAAAAAATACTTGTATCTCAATGACGGCAATGATGATGATGATTATAATGATGATGCATCCACGATTAAGTCAAGAAGCTTTTCCGTACATTGTAAGATAATTATGTTAGCATTTTAAATTTTATGATTGCGTACGGGTTGTGGATGAAATGGACGTGGAAACGAAATTCCTGGTCGGTTTATGTTGTCATAAATGCTTGGTTAACTGGGTGTCTGATAATAATGCGAATGCAAAGTTATGTTGACTGAATTCGGGGGAAAAGTTTACTTTTGATCCTCTCTACAGCTTCTCGAGGCTACGAACTCGCCACTATAGTGTACATAAAACAATAGAGACTCAAAAAATGATTTGGATTTAACATAAAACAAAACAATCAAAGTATTTTTGTAGATATCAGCTCTCACTTAAGCTGGCAGTACTGAATTGTTTTCGTCTGTTTTCGAAAAACGAACATATTTTTTCCAGGCTTATTTACTACTTCTCGCAACATTGTTGAAAAAATTACTTAAATGTGTGGAAATGTAAAGCATTTAACAAGCACTGCAGCAAATACATTTTGAATGCTGTAAACACAGGGCGCAATTGAATTAACGTCCGGTAACATTATATCGGAAATTACACCAATCAAAAACTTCGATCATTCATAGCTACAGGCAGATTTAATAGATCATACTAATTTCTTTCTGCTGCTTTTACGCTAGCTCATAGCCGGTCCTCACGTACTTGATCAGACACCGGTATGAAAGTGTTCTTTTATCTTCGATGCAACGCTAGAAAGGTGTTTTAGATCCATTGCTTGCTCTATTGATCCATTACTGGGATAATGATGATGGATTGCGATCAATTATAGAATCAATATCCACGGTTTACTCACGAAGATGTCGACTTCAAATTTAATAGGACACGTCAGAATATATAAACCAAATGCGAAAGTGTATGCTTATGAAAGGCCAATAGGAAAGTTAAGTGAGATTCTTATGATAAAGTTTGTCCTATAGGAAACCAAACTGATATCAATCATAAGTTGGTTGAAGCATAAGTTTTTCGAAGCAAACTATCAAAAACAATCAAAACCTGAAAATAACAAAATTATAAAAGTTCAGTTATTATGCATTTATTTTAAGTGTGGCAAAAATTATAAATAAGCATTTATCAATCCTTTGAGCTCATGCAACGAAGTCTTCTATGTTCGCCGAAAATCACGGTTTATTTTCTAATGTGTAATTCATTTCAAAACCATTTTATAATTTTATTTACTTATTTATATTAGAATTAATGTGGTTGCATACAATTATCAAGATAAAAAGCACAAAAATAAAAAGAAACCGGAAGAAACTATCAAGTTTCAAATATCGGAATTTCCACTAAAAAAAAAACAAATCTGTAAAACAGATCCTCTGAACCTAGATCCTACAGAGAAACTAAAGTACTATTACAACTTTGATGCAACTATTATATTCTTTGTCATGTGTATGGAATGAACATTTCATGGAGTTCCAAATTAATACATGTGCTGACATATTAAATTTTTGTTACGAATTATTTATTTTTTATTTTTTTTTATTTTAACGTATTTCTATTTAAATATTTGGCGACTGTTTAGAGAATTCACAGGATAACTGAATATTAAGCTTTGTAAGATCTCTGTCACAAAATAGATGTAAGTCTGTCGTTATTGTATCAGTTGAATAATCAAATCATTGTTAATCCAATGATTAATGACATAATTAAAAATATTTTTCCACTTAACACACGTTTGTTTTGCCACAGGTAACTTGCATTGAAAACCACGTGTTTGGTCTGAAGTTAATTCTCCCAAACCGCATTTAAATGAATTCGCCGTATTGATTATTGTCAAAAATATCTATGATTACATTTTTTACTAATTTATATACGTTAAAATTATGTTCACCTATTACAACGTTGGCTGCTGGGTTCCAAGCAGAGTCTTTACATTGTGCTTGATGCTTCGTCTTATTCTTTATGCCTTAGTTGGAATTATTTGCGAATTTTGGAGCAGAATCACAAACGCTATTTAAAAAACCTTTTATAATATTTTACGAATTTTGTGGACTATGTTGACAAAAAACAAATATTAAAATCAATGGTTTCCTATATTTTTTTTTAACTAAATTTATGGTTTTCACCGCGAACTTTATAAGAAAATCTTGAGGCGGAAATATTTTCAAATGCCATCCTTTTATTTTTAGAAATTGTTAGACGTTCAAAATAGTTAAAGGGCTCTTGCTTCATCGTGATTTACTGCCCATTTTAAGCTGGTTTTCGGAAAAAAAAAACAAATATTAAAATCACTTTGCCGAAAAACCTACATATACATATGTAGATATTTAGAAAAGTATGCATGCGAAATAAAAATTGCTACTATTTTAAGTTTTATCATCATAAAGTTTCAAATGAATATGAAGCTTAAAGTTTGCAAAGTTTCAACTGGTGTTAACTATACCTATAGTACAAAATTTACAAGCCACATTAATGGGCATTTTTTATGTTTTAAATGGCCAAAAAATAAACTAATGTAGTTTTTATTGAAAGTGATGTATTTTATATTTCATTGTGAAGATTGATTCTTGCCATTAAATGTGAAAGACAATATTGTTCTAATGTTTTCCACAGGATTTCTTACAGGACTCCATGTTTTTGAGATAATTTTCAATCACTTTCAATGACACATTTCGCGCAAGATCTCGGCCATGACTTCAAAAATATTAGCTTTCAGTGCATCCAGAATTTGGAGATTGTTTACATAAACACAATCTTTCGCGTACTCCCACAAAAAGAAATCCAGAGGTGTTCAACCGCAGGATCTTGGAGGCCAATTCACATCAGCCAATCACGAAATTACACATTTTTTAACCAGTTTTCACACATTTTTTTTATACAGTTTTTACACATTTTTTTTTACACATTACACATATTTACTGCGTAACACATTGTAACTGATCCATTTTCTAAAATGGCAAACCTTTAACTAAATAAATGACAGCTTGGCTGACGTGTATCTTTGACATGTGTCGGTATGCAGAGTTTTACTTTCTCAAGCATAAAATGGATAATCCTATACCTATACCTTGGTTTTTGGTGTAAGTATACTGATTGGAATTACCCTCCGACACTGTGCGGTAGCTTCAGGCTAAGCACAGAGAGCCTCTACACTAAACGCTGCCAATCTGCACTTTCAACTTCTTCATTTGGAATGCGTTTGCTTCAATTTCCGCCTCGCACTGTAAGATAAAGTTGTTTGTGAACATTGGAAAACTTCGTGTCGTTTTGTTGGATCCAGCAATTTCGGCCATCAATCTGCTTAGTAAGCCAGCAGCTCTCAAAGCATTATCACGTACCTTATGAATATAGTGCCAGTAGGCCAGCTTCGGATTCAGCGTCACTCTCAGGTACTTTTCGGATTTACCGGTCTGGATCTCTGTAGAGCCCACTGTCATTGTGATAGTCGTTGATGTCCTCCGCTTCCTCAGCGTGTAGATCTCTGTATTTGAAAACACCAGCTGTAGACCACGGTCAGCCATTCAAAATTCCAACATCATCATGAGTTTTTCAAGTCTGAATTGTGCAATCTGGTCAGTTTTATTAGTGATTACCTCTGCCACTTCTTCAGCGTTACCAACCCGAACTCAGTCAGAGGCTTTTTGGATGCAGTTCATCGTTATCAATGTTTCAATAATCAGATCCTGGAACTGATATCGATGCTGTATATGAGGTGATAAGCTTCCTCTGAACCCCATCGTTGATATTGAACAACAGCCATCGGTTCCATAAAAAAAAGTTCCTAATTACAACCAACAACTAGTCACGATGGCATCAACTATGCTGGAGGACTGAAAATACGTCTTTCAATCTCGCTGCATAGATGGCGTTTCGAACATCTAGTGACACCAACAAAACGATGGCATGCCTTTTTAGCTCTTTGGCTGGCAATATGGCATGCCAATTGTGCTCTATCTACTACCCCATTCACTGCTGAGATGGCCACCAACAGTTGAAGGCTCATTTTGAAAGATCACCAGTTGAAGGCTCATGTCAGAAAGATCACCAGCAAATCGAATCGCTCACAGAAACCGTGGCATTAACAAATGATCTTGAAACTTGCTCGCCGTATCTAGCATGAACAGTGTACGGTACGTAAACGAAATCTCACTAAGGAGCTTTCCATTGCGATAAAAAGATCCCCGCCACTAAACAGGAATTATATAACTCCAGTAAGAGCCGCAGAACTATAATTTTAAGTATCCCGATAGCAAATTCATCATCCAAATTCAAAGGATACACAGTCATAAAAAGTAAATTCATGCAGTAGGCTAATGCAAATGTGTAGCAAATTCGGTAGGCTTAAGGTTGCCAGTTATGGTAATTTTTTTAATTTTTTTACTCTAAGATTTCCTTGTAAGATGGTAATGATCTTGTATTGGGAGTATATAACAAACGCTTCCAAATTGATTTTTTTTTTTACCTTTTGCGGAAGATAACCTTAAAAACCGTTTTGTCCCGATAAACTCCCACGCAGTCATCATATCAAAACTAAGCTCACTTATTGGGTCAAGTTCGACGTGAAGCAAGTTTAGTAGACTTTTATTCTGCAACCAACAGATGTCACCATAGAATTTTCATATGATAAGCATAAACAATTAAATTAAGTAACATATATTTAAATTTCCTCAGTTTCGAAATTTTCGGGGATAACAGCCCCAAAAATTTTTATTTTCCTGTGAACACCGATGCAGTCATCGAATTAAAACGAAATGCATAGGTGTGTTGAACTTGGCGTGAAGCGGTGAACTTTAGGTTTCATCGGCTGCAAAATGTTCCCAGCACATTCACAATTAATGTACTAGTAGACAATGCCATCGAATTTTCAAATGATGTACATCCTATAATGAAAATAAGTAAGAATTGCTTTAGTTTTTATGATTTCACAAAATTTTTAAGTTCTGAGCTCTACAAATTTTTCTGAGATATGAATTCTGATGCGGCCAGCCATAGATCAAATTCGTACGAGGTTATCAATACGAGTTGGTCGTAATAAGGAGAACATTTGGTCCAACATACACTCAAAATCGACATAATTCAAAAATCAGTCTTTTGAGTGGTTCGTATACTGGAGTTCCTATACCATAAAACTATCATACCAAATGTTATTGCTGCAAACAGTAGAGTAAAAGCTTATCATAAAGCCAGTCATGGTACTGCTGACTCGACCTGTATAACGGTTCTTCCTATGAGCATTTAGTGAGAATATAGTCCGAAATATCCTTCCGACATACCATAGACTGTTTCTCCCTATCAACAAATTTCGAATTTACGAACGAAATTTAAATTCGTTTTTGTTTAGTATTCCCTAGTGGAAGACCCAACGTTAATCCCCAATGACTCCCAAAGCATTGTTACGGCCTAAGCTAAGCCCTATTTGAAAGGGGTAAATAAATTATTGGGCTGTCCTTACTGAAACTCAGGGACCAGAAATCGAACTCATCATCCTGTCGTCCTTTAGATTTATCAAACGACAGCCTATTGAGATTTTTATGTCAATAGGAAATTGGTGCATTGCAAAATGTAGTGTGACTGTGGAAAATATGTTTCTTTTGGGATACTTTCCCATTATATCTCATCTATTTTTTTCAGTTTCGAATGCAAATACCATTGAAAAGTTGGTGATAAAACTCATAAGGAAGACCATGCAGACAATACACACTTAGAAACACATTCTTTGCGCCGAAGGTTTTCCACTGGAACTATTAGTTCGCCAAAGCATAAATGGCCGCCGGGATCAGGATTGATACAGATAGGTTGCCTTTTCCTTTAGTCCTAACTTCTCGCTTGTGACAATTGATGACGTAAAAAATAGAGCTAACCCTTGCGATTTATTGCTAGCGATCGGTCAATTTATGGGACAATTTTCATTCGATAGAATAGTTCAACACTTTCTATCCCCTGACAGGAAGTTAACAGTTCAACTGGAATAATATTTTATAGTGGAGGCAAAAGTTGATGGAGTCGCAGACAATAGCTATTTGAAATATAAACTTTCTTGTCTCTCAAGAGGATCTCATCATCGGCAGCAGCACATAGGAAACTAACTTCAGGGAATCGATTCGACAAATGGCCGGTGAAACATTTTAAATCAATTATACATCCCATTCAGTGTCTATGTGCAGTTTTCTTGTTCGCTTTCAGCCATTGTGCAGACGAGCCGGCACGGGCCAAGTTATTCGCAACTCCAATTGTTCATTCGTATGCCAGACGTGCGATAGAATGAACGCTATACAGAATGGAGTAAAATGCCCGAGGGGTGCAATATCAGAACTTTAACCCTACGTGAAAAGGACGAATTTATGGGGATGAAATATCTGACACACCCATCGTACAAAGTTTTATGCCAGCCTGTCAAAGAACTGGTGTTGCCGCTAAATACCACTTCAGACTGGTAGATGCAACAATGATGACATTAAAATTTGCTTCTGTATTGTTGAAGCTCACTGTCAAAAATATGGTATTTATATCTTGGCTGATTGCTGTTAGGAAAAATCAACATAAGTAATTCAAAAAGACTATGATGCCATAAAATTGCCATAAATTTCTTATTTATGCACAGGATATAAAATGAAATAAACACATCACACCAACACAATATGCCAACACCGTTTTTCACGAGCAGTACAGACTGTAACAAGACAAACCACAGTTGATTGTGAATGAAAATTCGGTTTTCGAACAAAGTTTTTTTTTACCGTAGAGAATGCTCTTTTCGTATGAGACTTTTACGCTTCTGTTCGAAGCGTAGACTATTGTGAAAGTTTTTATTAGTTTTGACCTTTCAACTACGTTTCATCGACACAACGTTTTTCTCAAACAGATGAGCTCGAGACAAGTTTTTCCGAGGAATCTCCCTTGTTCCGTACTTTGCCACGCCAAAAGTTAGCGCTTCTTCCATTTGAACATGTCTTCAGTTCATTTAAACTTCGCTAACAAGTCTCTGTTGGTTAAAGTTAACATTAACGGTCAGTTGTTATATGCTACGTGCTGCAGCGACTTGACTTTTCGTTGAAAACTATTTAAGATTGATGTGTAACCAGTTCTGAGAAAAGGCTTGAATTTCAAGTCAAAGACAGTAAACAAATAGAAAATAATACTGAACTCCTTAGAGAATTTATTTGAATACTTGAGAGGGTGAAATTTTCAACGACATTCTGTACATAAAATTGTTACGATGTACTATATTCAGCCTTTTTCAACACTAGTAGCGAACGTAAACATTTATTTGAACAATGAAAATTTATAATCTATCAAAACTATTTTTGATTTAAAGGTACCTACAATTTTACAAGAATTTAATTGTACATATCATAAACAAAACATTCACATTTAATCTTTTAATAGCTGTTACAACGGCCTAAAGCTCCCGGTACCACGCCCCATGCGACTTGAATGTCTTGAAATTCACCTGCCTTCTAAACTACTGGCCATCCCATTCTAAAACTTTAATGATGAAATAAGTATACTTTAAGCTTTGTTTTGTAATAAAAATAAACAAAATTAACCTGGTCCAAATCAATTCAACTAAAGAG
Source organism: Nemotelus pantherinus (assembly GCA_963978885.1). NCBI lineage: Eukaryota > Metazoa > Arthropoda > Insecta > Diptera > Stratiomyidae > Nemotelus > Nemotelus pantherinus. The sequence goes on along the minus strand of OZ022265.1, from coordinate 102,853,829 downwards.
TTGAAATCTTTACTTCCGGTTTTACACAAGAAACAAAATTTGTTTTTCAAATCCAATTTCAAAATAAAAAAAAAGATCCTAGTGCATCAAAACCGCTAGAAACACTAATTTTCGAGGAACAGTAGAGGATTTGTGCAGATTTTGAGTTTGTATTCTCCTACTTGCTACTTAAGGCCACTCCTTTTAGATACTTCTCCTACTTAATACTAACACACCCAGAATAATAACAGACCCTAAACCATTTTAATTTAGATGACCTCATCGAAAGTTACAGCGATAGAAAGGTGTTTGGGGCTGCCATCCGAAAAATGTCCACATATTAGAAAATTTAAACAATGTTTACGCATTTTCATTGCAAATGTTTATGATGTCAATACTTAATGTAAGCATTTATTGGTACGAAAGAAACAAAAACGTCTCGTGCTCTCAGCACTTTGCTAGCACCAAAGTCAGAAATATGTTGCATCTGCCTTACATTGAAGTCAATACGATGACTACGATGACTACATTGAAAGTTATATAGATACAAAGAAATTTAGGGTTGCCACCCGTAGTAGTTCTTAAGGGAGCAAGATGGTTTCCGAGGCCGAAGAAAAGCTGATTTTTGCGATTTTTTTTCTCAGCTTTGAGTGAAAATAATTAATAATTTTTTATAACACATTAAAGAACTATATTTTGAGAGTATGTAGGAATTATTGTATAAAAAAATATTAATTATATATCCCGTGGTGGCAGTAGATCAAAGGCTCTTCGAAAAAAAGACGTCGTGCGGTGCGTAAAACCTGGCCTGATAGTGCTATCTGAAATCAAAAAATCGAAGTGATTTACTTAATATGCTAGTTTTTTTTGCGGATGAACGAAATTATATTGAAAAATATGCGATTCTCGATTTTCGGTGCGGTTTTTAATTTTAAGGTACCATTTTCACATAAAAAATCAGCCTATGATTGCCTGTAAAAAATAGTAAAAAATTTAAAAATAAAACGATTGTTCATCCGCGAGTATTTATCATATTAAAGATGTCCGCCAAAGTTCATTGAGATCGGTGCATTAATTTTTGAGTTATGTTACGCACCGACTTCAAAAATGTAGTTCGGAGTTTCGAGCTAGACTATTTCAGTTTCTCGTGGAAATATACCTGGCAACACGATCATAAAATAACCGGTTGTGGGCACCATATTTGACAACAGTATTCAAGGATACTGTGGACAGAATAAAACTGAATAAAACCCTAGAGTCTGGACGCTTTGGCGTTTATGTGCAAGATATGTTGATCGAATAAAAGTTTAGAGTCGAAAATTACTCCGAGGTCTTTAAAATGAAATACGACGTCGAGAAACGTAGGAAGAAAATACTAGTGGGTAAGTTTTTCGCATGAATGGCATTTGGTGACATTTTAACACATTCAAAGTAAGATAGTTTGCATTACACCAGCTGCCAAGAGTGAGCAGGTCATTCTGAAGCTGTAAGCAGTCTTCAATTGTATCGATTACACTGAATATTTTTTAGATCGTCTGCATATAGAAGAGAACAAGAGTTTAGAAGAAACGGCAGATCAGAAATGAAAATTAAGAATAATAAGGTGCCAAGGATCGAACCTTGTGGAATACCTGAGGAGGACAGGAGTTCACAGTGACAACACAAGTACGTTCATAAATGTTCATAAAACCAGGAAAGCAGCGGACCATGGAAACCATATTTGTCTAATTTCAACAGAAAATCGCATGGTTGACAGAGTGCTCACGTCAACAACAAAATAAACACAGCACTTTCAAGAAATATCTTTTACGCGACGAAAATTTCGAAAGCAGTCTCCGCATGAAAGGAAAATAGACTCTATTCCCTGATTTAACCGAACAGCACCATTCATATTATAAGTTGTCAAAGAAATGCCATCGAGCAATTGCCAACAAATCTTAACCTCGAGAGGACAAGATAATTTTAAAAAGTAGCTTAATGCCTGTCAGATTGCAAGTCACGATAGGCCGTCTATATGACGGCCAAGTTCGTACGCTACCAAATAAATTATAAATTTTACATAGTCTTACGAACAGCAAACTAGTTTCAAAATTTCACTTGGTCAATTAACGATCGCTACTTTTCTTAAATATATTGCATCCAAGTATAATAGTTAAGGCATATTGGTAACGTTTTGTTATTTTCATATACATTTTTTTTTAAATAAAAGTCTATTCAAATTAATTTCATACTTGAGAAACAAAGCTATAGCCAAGAAGCGATAAGGTCTATTATGTTGTCAACGAAAGTTTCCTAATTGAACTTAATAGCATTGCAGACATGTTTGCCCACACATCATCCAAATGCTATTCAAGTCGTATATTTATATCCACACAAAATATTCACAATCAACGCCAATAATTTATATCAATTTGCGAGCAATTTATTAAAACATAAACTGGCCAGTTTCGCTTGTGGCCATTTCGGTGAAATTATTTTAAGCCCGTTTCGTAAACTCCATTTGTAAATATTCGGTTGAAAAGATGCGTTTCTCCACCCATTCTGAATTCGATTTCAATAAAATCGACTAACTGATAGGTGAATGGAAACGCTGTAACCAGAAAGGTGCAAAACTTTGAATATAAAATTATTTGTGACCAATGCCCACTTTATGCAAATGATTGTCTGCCATTGCATTGACCCCAATTCACTACCTAATTTATTACTGGCTGGTTTTTGGCGTGATCAAACGATTCTCGGAAGCAATTTGTTGATGAGCTTGCCTCATTTTGTCATGTTCTTGAAATGCCTCTGATCGAAATACGAGTAATAATGTCATCTTCCAAACGACGATATTTATAGAATGAGAGAATTCGAAAGCATTTGGGCGGCTACTCAGCAGCTGTATTTATGCGAGCGATGCCATTTGTTTTCGAGTAATTATTTATTCATTAATCATTGATGACAAACGTTGCAAAAAAAAAAAAAGAAATTGTCAACAAAATTTTAAGACATTTTCAATGAAACATTTCAAAGAAAGTCGGTGGTACGAGATGTCTGTGGTTCTTACCGAAAATTATCTATAAACTCATCTGCAGCAGCTAAAATTACTTTTTGCCTTAGAAAATACTTATTATAAAGCATGATGATAATCTACTGCAGATAGCTAGACATACATACATAGATGAATGTTTCATTGATAATTTATTATAATTACCAGCAAGAAAATAAAAAAAAATGATAATTCCAGCCGTTGCCGTCTGACAAATATTTAAATTTATCCTAATTCAACAATCATACTATTCTTTTTTCTTGCCTGTTCATTTTTTGCGGAGCTATGGCTTTATCTGCAAAAAATCACACCATAATAAGTAACAGAATTTTGTATAAAACAAAGGTTTAACTCTTGCTTATGCTAATTTTTTGAGTCATTACATGGTCAATTCTGAAGAAAGTATTTGTGTTTGATTACCTCTTGTTATGGATTTAGTTATTTATTTATCATTCGCACTAGGTGTTTGAGTGTTTATTGCAAAATCCATAGATTTTTTCCCAGTTCGAGCGTTTGATATTTATCTGAACTTTAATTTCGAAAACTGTATTCTTGTCAAAAAATGATCTTCTTGTTTGTGTTAGGATAGGGTACATACCATTAAAAAGGACAACATTTTCCTTTGCGTTCATATTGCATGATGCGTAGGTGATAAGTTTTCGGTGTAGTATTTACTGTTAAGATAGTTATTCTGCTTTCGCTCTCAATCTTTCCACAAAGTAGGAAACTTGCCACAGTTTTGATGAAAACCTATAAATGATTGATGCATTTATAGTATGTTAAGTTAATAAATTTTAAGTAAGTAAGACAGCTTTCATCAATTATAAAATTATACCCATTACTAAAGACCAGACGGAAACATAATTACTAGTGGTTTCAGTGTATACCCGTTTTACACGGCATCTTTTTTTTACACGATTCCACTTCTGCGCGGTTTTGAAAATTGACCTTTCGCCCCGATTTAAAGGACAGTTTAAAAGCAGGATTCGCATTTACACGATCTTTTAGTACATTTTGTATTGGTAGTCATTTTCAAAATGATCTATACTCCACAAAGAGTTAACGAAAATCAGAGAGAGAAAGAGAGAGAGTAATTTGCAATACCCATGTAAACGGTTTATTCACAAATATGTATGTAGATACTAATGGCTGGATCCATGCTGCGTGACTGAATTTACCATAAATATGAGACATAAAGGTGAAATAAAGAAACGTCACCTCTCATGCAATGATGTGATCGAGGTAATTGGTGAACAAATTGAGGTAATTGGAAGAAAGTGATTTATCTGTACACCAAATCCGATATTCTCGCTTGTCTGCGCACTGAAGAAAAAGTAATCGATATGGCTAAATTTTGTTCCACGTATGAAGCCACCTTAAGGACGATAAGGAAAAATGAAGTCTCGATCAGGAAATCGTAGCATCTGGGTCGTCTATGAGCTTAACCACGTTTTCATACGTAAGCGATACTCTGATGGAAAATATGGAGCATGCTTTAGTAATGTTGATGGAAGACCAAGTTCAATAAAAGGGTTCCACTTGATACAGACACCATTGTCAACATGACATAAAAAATTTGCGGAAAAATTAAGCTTGAGCTACCATCGTCTTTGGGCCTTTTTTGTACCGATTTGTGGCTGTTGGCAAGCCCCTGTCGAACGACAGCCACTTCAACCTACCTAACCTAATATCGTCTTCTTTAGCAGCGAAAAATACACCTTTCAGTGCAATCCCTGGCTGGATTTCGAGTGGCATTCATTCCACAATTTAGTATAACAGGCGAAAAAGCCTCAGCAGTTTCACATGCAGCAGAACAATATCCCTCAAAATGTACTGAAATGATTTCTGCCAGCTCATACATTCCGGATCAGAACAAAAATACTACAAAGAACTTAATTGGCTAAATCCCACAAAACAGCAACAGATCACAAGGTAGCAAAAATTCAATAACGGTAATACTCTGCAGCAACTCGTCAGAAGATTATCTAATGAAATCATTAGTCATCAATAAATTAAAGACGCCACGTAGATATAAAATAATCAAAACAAACCTTCCTGTTTATTGGATGCCCTACAAAAAGCTACATTCTTTAACAAATGGTTTCAAAACTCTTTTTTTCCAGACGTCAAATAACATTTAAAGAGAAAAGGGCTGCCCTTTTAAGTTCCTCTCCTAGTTGATAATGCACCAAGTCATTCTCAAAATACTATTCAGCATGAAAACGTACAAGTTGCATTTCTGCCCAAGAATACGACGTCCCTAATGCAACCTTTACATCAAGGAATAATTTCGACAACTCTTAAATTAGTGAGAAATTATAATCTTATGCCGTATTTACACTCTCCCCGATATATGGCAAATGTTGCCGAGCTGAGAGTGTAAATGGTCACCTACTCTATTCTCACCTGTTTTTCACATACCAAAATATGGCAAGCACGAGAGCGTGAATGGCTTCCTGGGTCTTATGAGGGTTTCTGAAGGTTTATGAGAGTATTTTCCTTGCTCGACCTCGCTCAACCTTGTCATCGCTTTTTTGTATCGAGTCATAGGGATTTGAAAAAAGATCTGGTGGTGACTCCGATGATATTTACAAACGAATTTGATGTGCCCACGAAATTATGTACAAGATGAATCATATTGGACCAGATGCATGCGTTTAAATGGGTACAAGGTACACTGTTCGAATATTTGTAAACAAATTTCTGAACAGAGAAAATGCTACTTACCTACACGATATTACCACAACAATTTCACACCATTTAAGTGTACCGATATTCGTATTGTGTAGATAGGTAGGTATCCTCTCATAAGATAAGCCATCTTCACCCTATGTCTTGCCAAATGTTTCACCGACTGTTTTGTCGAATGCTCTGATGAAAAGTTCGCCATGTGTGTAATCGAGACTTTAGAGCCAAACTTAAAAAAGGGAGCTATGGCTGCGTTTTTTCGCCCAGCTTTTGAAAACATATGGCTTTGTATGAAGAAAAACACGCAGCTAAAAACGCGCTCGTCTAGTTTGCTTCAAGTACTGAAAAAAATCCACATGGCGCCCAGAGCTATGTAATATAGCCCATTGTTTATGGCCCCATACGCTATGTACATAGTACTCAGAGCTATGCAATATGGCTCCTAGCGCCATAATGTCAGAATCTACATAGCGCGTGGTCCTATGTAACATGGCGCAGCATTTATGGTCCCACACGCTATATGCATAATACCCTGAGCTATGCAGTATATTACATAGCGCAGAAATTATGGCCCCACACGCTATATTACATAGTACCATGAGCCATGTAATATGGCTTCAGTTGTCACTGCAATTATAACTCGCAGCCATACTGTGTGAGAGGATGTATAAATATCAGCAAGTGACGTTGGAGTATATCTATACATGACAATGTATGACAATGATCTCATGAATATTAATCATCGTATTGATAGATTTTGCTACCTGCTATTGATTTTTGAACGTAATGACAATTGTCCGAATGATAGATTTAACTGATAAATTCAACTTTACAAGCGGATTCAGAATCGTTTGATATATTTGACTATAGTCCCCCACGCCATGTAATATAGTCCCCACACCATATAATATAGTCCTCCACGCCATGTAATATAGTCCTCCATGCCATGTAATATAGTCCTCCACACCATGTAATATAGTCCTCCACCCCATGTAACATAGTCCTCCACGCCATGTAATGTAGTCCTCCACGCAATGTAACATAGTCCTCCACGCCATGCACTGTATATATGTCGTGTAGGGCTATAAGCATAGCGTCTGCTCCTATGTACTATGGCGTGTGGCGCTATATTTGATCACAATCCCGAAATCGCCTATGTACATGGCGCCAGAAGTCTATAAATGATGGCGTCTGGTGCTATGTGTTTTTTCAGTGTACTAACTCATGTGCTCTATTTACAGGCTGGGTTGAAAAACGTGGCGATAGCTCCACTCGTTTCGTCTGATTCTTAAATTGTGGTAAAGATGTGGGTCTTTCGTATAGCCAGGCTAAACAATCAGCATTAAACGCCTGCTAAAAAGACCTATGACCTGACGTAGATCAAATTGATAGCTCTAGAGTGTCATTACAGGATGAATTTTATCAATCAAATGAAGGTTTTGACACAGCTGAGCTTATGCCAGACGAAGAATTAAACGAGATAGATTTAATCTCCATGCTTAATGAAACAAATACCGCCGAAGATAAAGATGATTATCATAAGTATGAAGAGATATCCAAAGGTCTTACAAAAAACCGATTGCAGCTTTTAATGACTGAATTTTTCAAAAGCTTTATATTTAATCCATTTTTTTAACCCATTTTTCAAAATTTTGTGATTGGAATTTTCTGATTTATTTTTTACATTTTACATAATCCACGGAACTGCTTCAATTTTCGTTAAAAATGAATTTCATACTATATATTTAAATTTTCTATGAATTCCATTGTGAAAAGACATTCATATTTATGTTATTAATTATAATATTTACGTTATGTATTTATTTCAGACTAAAATATAAGGTGCATTTACCCAAATTTTAGCTTGTTTTCGATTTACACGGTTTAACTATGTAAAATTTAGGAATTCCATTTAGATGCTTTTTTTACTGAACCTATCTTCTAGGTAAATCGATTTGATTGAATTGAAAAATATTTTTTTTATGAATTATTTGTACAATCTTAAGCCAACTTACAGTTTAATTAACAAGAAAAAAAACTTAAAATCTAGCGGCTATACTATTTTGGCCTGCTGGCTCTTTGGGTAAATCGAGGGATATAGGTATATTTGTAATCAACTATTACTAGAGTCATTAAATTCTTACCACTATTGCAAATATTTACTTATTCCATTCATCAGAAATCCAAAGCGCAATAGTCGTTCTACGGTCGTTTAATATTGCATTTTCCAATATATCCATGGAGGAAAATAAATCTCAAAATACAACATACATTTCACGTCCAAACACCAGAATTTCAATGACGATTCTGTCCATTCGATATTAAACAGACATTAATTTAATGAAAATTAAAACATAAATTCATTAAATTTCGTAAAACATCAGATGTTTTCTCGCATAGAATCTGGCTCATAAATTATAATTTCACCCGATAAAAAGAACTAACTTCGTGAATAACATTCTTCGTAAACATGCAGATACAAATTCCATTCATCTGTGAAATATTAAAAACGAACTTATCAAAAAAAAAAAAGACCAAACGAACTGGATCGGAGCAAAACAGTCCAAAGAAGCCATCATCCAGATGTCTCCAATTAATCACCACTGAAGGGAACTAACTCATTACGAACCAATGTGCTAATTATTAATTCCCAACCAAGGCGAGACATGACGAAACACACTGTGGATTCGAATTCCAACAAGCTTTTGTCGCGTTGCTTTTCGTTTGTATGAACGTAACGTGCAACGACCGTGGAATATTAAAAGAACATAGCAGAAAAAAACACTTGATGAAATTTATTGTACATGGTTGTTCTGGTTCCACCCCGTTGGCACTCCTGGGAACAGGCTATTATGATACCATGATGATTCTAATGGAGAGAATTACTTTTTCAAAAATAGATGGCAAATAACTGCAAACTAGCGATGATTTTAGATGTTGAATGACAAAAAATAGGAAATTTAATTTTATTCAGTCACAGTATGCAGTAGATGTGAAACTTCATCGAAACACGTATGGATGTAGCGGAGATAGAGCGGCTAAGTCGATCTCCAGGAGATCAATTATGCATGTATTTTGTGTTGGCAATTAGTGGAATGATAAAATATTAGCTGAAATATTGAAAACATGTTGTTTGCAAGACATATACTTGATAACCAATCAATTTCAAAGGGAATGATATATTCATAGACTATTCTGTATTTATGAATTAAGCAAAGCATCTGCATTGAAATTATTTCATTATAGTCAGTGTTGTCTGATTTTCGAACAGCCCACATAAACGTTATTGGCACGGCACCTCGCGTAATATTCTTATTGTTTTCGCGATCAACATAAAAAACCCCTAGCGCATCAGAACCGCTAGAAACACCAATGTTCGAAGGCCAGTAGAGAATTTGTGCAGATTTTGAGTGCATATTCTACCTCTAGGTACTTATAATCACTACCACTAGCTACTTCTCCTACTTAAGACCAATACACCCTAAGTAATAATATACTCTAAGCCAATTCAATTTCGATGATTTCATCGAAATTTACAGCGATAGAGAAGTGTTAGGGGCTGCCATCCGAAAAATGTTCAGACCTTAAAAAATGTAAAGGCGGCTTTAGATATGCGGTGTTTGTCAAACACCTCCTATTCGCCAAATACCGTACACCTAGTCAAGTAATTTGGCTTGGTGCTTGAGGAATGACAAGCACAGTGAATTAGACATTCGGGCATTGCCGAATGTTCGCCAAAACTGGAAGATGAACGAGCTGCGGGGATCCGACACAGTGCTCGTCTACTTTGATGTGAGTTGAAAGTTCGACAAACTACGGGAAAGCGAGCACCCGAATGTTTGTGCTTGGCCTAGGGCAAGCACTAGGCGAGCAACCCAACCACACATGCGAAGTTTGTCAAACTAGGTGCTCGGTATTTGACAAACACCGCATATCTAAAGCCGCCTTAAGCGTTGTCCTTTTAATTAATTGCAAATGTTCGCGATGTGTATACTTAATGTAAGCATTTATTGGTACGAAAATAACAAAAACTCTTCGTCACATGTCACATCTGCCTCACGTTGAAGTCAGCCAACTCTGCAAATTTTGTATTGATTCAATGAATACATTGGAAGTTCAGAGTACAGAGATATTTATAGTTACGACTCGAAAAAGTTTTCCACTTTTCTAGATTTTAATATTTGTTGCTTATTTTTCCTACAAGATCACTACGATTTAAAATTTATATGATAAATTGCTTACTTAAGTTATCCCAAAATAAAAAATTTAAAAAAAACCATAGCTGGCAGCCCTATCATTGTTTTTCCAACCAGACTTCTACCGAATATTACCTACAATAATGTTAGGTTGCCATATGCGTTTCGTTATGATTTCATGACTGCACTGGAAGCTATAAGTCAAAGAGCTCTATTTTCCTGAGCGAATTATCTAAAATTATGACATCCAAATTACCATTGCTGGCAGCTCCCACCTAATTTTACAACCAAATTTCTATCAACCGAGGCTGAGAATAAAATAGCTACTGTGTGAATTTCGTCAAAATCTGGTGACTAAATCCGAATTTATAGGGCCACAAGCATAGGCGGGCCGTGGCCTAAAATCTGGCAGGGGCCAGGGACTGAAAGGCTCAAGATTTGCGATGATTTTGTTTTTGTTTGTACACGTACTGTTCATACAACTTATATAATTTACTAATACATTATATATTTTTTGATTTATTCTTTGTTATTTGCTAGTGCATAATGTATTATCAAATAAACTTCTGATCTGTGAATACGTATGAGCTACTACCATATGCATATAATGTGAATGGTAGGTATGACCTACTCATGAATTATCAATGACCGCTAAGAAAGAAAGCTTGTATGAATTAAACGGGAATAGAATGGAAATAATTAGAAATGTAAGAATATTTATTCGTTTAGAAGCTAAATATATTGCAACTTATACTTGAAGAAGAGGATAGCTTAGTTTCAAAATATCTTTGAAAAAATTGGAATATATTAAGCTTAGAAGGAAGAAATTGATCTCTTGCTTCAAACATTTGTTGCCTAGAAAACCTATAAAAACCGAAAATAATTTGGGAATATGAAAAGTGCTGTAACTTTTGGCATTTGGTTTGCAGGAATATCTTTGTAGCCCTAACTGCGTATCCGAGGCTAAATGGAACAGCAAAACCTTTGAAACTAGTGCTTTTTGCTGTTTTCCATTTTCGCGATCCTCTGGTAAATTTGAGATCCAGACAGTTCTTTTCTGCGAATGATTTCATTTTTTCCCAAACTTCATACAAGTCTTCTCGCTCACTTAGTATGTTTATACTGTTCCATTCATAAAATTTATCCCATTCTTAAGAGTTTGGAAATATGTGCTTAACATGTTCGTTATAAAAAGAACATAGTGAAAGATGAAAAGATTTACTGCAAATTTAGGATTTATGATTCAATGAAAGATCCCCAATGAATAAACTGAGTCGTTGTATTTTCCCCCACTCATTTCTTCCTCTAAAGAATCTCAACACTTTTGCTATCAGGCCCTAAATTCACCTTCGGTGTGTCGACTGTATCTGCGCACGCCATTCTCTGGAAGTGAACAATTAATGCGCAGATGTTTATTTTCTGATTCAGAGATGTTTATTTTCTGATTTTCAACCATGGCATACCCATAGCTATCGATCACATATTTGCAATTGTGAAATCTCATTGACTTACGAGTTGAGCTTAAACTTCTCATTCCCCACCTTGTGTTTAGACCAACTGCCTCTTCAAGCTGCTTCAACAATTCGTGTTGTGATGGCTGCGAAAAGTGTAGGTAAAGGGATTCGATGGCATTGAAAAAGGATGTACACGTTTCGATTGTGAAAAATGTGTCAAACAACCAGGATAATTTTATGAGCTAGACAGTGTACAAATATGGCTGCAGGGTGTTTCATCTTAATTAAGTTTTGTACACCACTTTTTTCTCCTGACATGACACTAACACCATCATAAGACTGTCCAACAACAGGCAATTCGGGAAGGGTTCAAAATTATATCTGCGAAATACGAGATATTTCTAGCTCTTGAACAGTCTACAAAGCTTGAGAACCTTTCTTCGACTGCTAGCTCCTTAGCAAATCTGACAACTACGGATAGTTGTTTCTTCTGTGGTTCCTTGTTGCGTCTGCCATAATGGACATCAATCCGCAATCTTTTATTTTAGCTGTATTATCCTCGCGAACGATTTCAGCAATTATTTTCATCAATTCATTTTGTATTTTGCCCCTACAGTAGTTCGCAATCTTCTTTTTAAAATTATTTATTAATAAAGCACAAAATTCTGAAAAAAATCACGGTTATCACTGGCACCACTTTCATCATGTCCTCTAAAAGCACGTCTTTGGCGACTGAGACACGTCGTAAGGTCGATAACCTTCTCCACAATATTCCAAGACTGTTCAAGCACCATATCATTTACTGTCTTCCAAGTAGTATTAGAGTTTTCTCATTGTGCATGAACTTTACTATCCGGATCGCGAAGTTTGGTCGAGCTGAAATTGGCATAAAAAATAAGTTTCTGTCGTTTTTAAATAATGTCTGGGCAACCTTGTAGCTACCATAAGTACGTGAACACAAATCTTTCATACGGCTGTTAGAATAAAATGCAAATGGTTGATGAATTTGATACTATATTTATACAGTCAGATCTAAACTTGTCAAATTCCCAATCACACAAAAATTGCACCGAATTATTTATATTTTTAGCACCTGGAACTTGCGTCTACGGTATCTCGCGATCGGATAAAATTCAAAGGATATACTGGTCTTGAGTAGATGCAGGTCTGACAAAAGTTTAATGAATATGATAAGAACCATGTGGCAGCTGTGTCACTATGAAAAAACGCTCGGTGAAATTGAATTGCTACGCCTTTTAACTTCCGACGGAGTTATCCAATTATAATAAAATTCACAAACATTTAACCTTTGTGTAAACCAAGTAGGTCATAGATAGCATAAAAGTGGCAGGGATGCCATTTTTATTCTCCAAATGCCTTCGAAAATTGTATTCGACGTTAATTACCTTATTACCTACCATTTTAATACTTAGAATATGTTTTGTGAAAAAACATAATTGCATAAAACGCTAGTTTATAAAAGTGTTCTTACCTAAATATCTGTATATTGCCTAGTAGGAATGAACAGATAATCTTAATAAAAAAAAGATGATTGGCCAGGTGCTTTTCGTCTTTTTCTTAACGTTTAACTTGTCGAAATTAAATATTGCCGTCCATTTCTCGAAATAAGTCCAATAAAATCGTAATTAATATCGCAAATAACACAGTATCTATGTTATAAGTAGTGTGTATGCTTTGGTATAGGCTTGCACTACGACACTACTCCCTCTTGCTGTAACTACAAAAACCTAAGAGGCGAAAATTTAAGTGTCTGCTGTTGGAAATATTTATTTTTCTGAGAGGGGCCAACCTAGGGTCTGGGGGGGTCCCGGCTTTACACATCTCATCAAATTGCTTCTATCAAACCTGGTCCTATGGAAAGCTAATACATTTTGCAAATTTCAACTGTATCTTATTATCGGGCTATGAGTTCTTGTGAACAGAAGTTTTTGATGTTAAAAATATAGGTAAATTGGGGAACGGCAACCGTTCTTGTCCGATATGGAATTTCAAAAGTTTTACTTTGACTGTGCAGACAAAGCATAAGATTTGCATATGAGTTTTTTTTTTATCTAAAAAACGAAAATATTTCTGGAGAGTCGATGGTTTGAAGGTTTCCAATTTCAGCGCCTGCTGCAACTACAAGGTTGCCAGCACGTACGCATAAGTACACAACTTAGTAGCATCAATACGTTCTGTAAGTTTTATAACGATTCAATAGCTCTGCCAAAAGCTATCGCAATTCAAAAAATTTCAAATTTTCCCGATCTCATTTTAGGCGCCTAATGCACACACAGGGCTAGAAATTTCCAAAACTTTATCAAATCTTTATTAAGAACGCGTACAAAATTAATTTCAAACTTAGTTTTTTGAATATTATTTTTTGATAGATGGGCGGCTGCGCCAAAGGGTCAAAGAAAATTAGCATTTGGTGAGATCTGGACCTATTCTGAATATACACCAATGTATCCTTTTAAATTTCAGTTTAATTGGATGGCGCGTTCCCGAGAAATATATATATATATATATATATATATATATATATATATATATATATATATATATATATAGAGTAAAACCTGTTCAAGCGGGAATGCGGTGGGACCCGGGAAAATCTTCCGTTTTGGCAGATTTCCGACTTGTAAGGGGCCGTCAAAAACAAAAAACATGATCCTATTCAATTCACCTTATGTATTCAATATGAGCAATACTACATGTAAGTAATGGTTTCTTATTATGAATTAAAGCTGAAATTACTTATATTCATATCAAAGCTAACAAAGCCATACATATAGGCTTTATAATAAATTTATTATATATACGAGGGGCAAGTAAAAAATAAGGTTCCCACATTTTTTTCAGGTGTAAGGCATTTTTTATTGCAATAAATATGTATACCATCTGAAAGCTTGTATTTCAAACTATTTTTCTACATAGTCGCCAGATCTTTCAACGCATTTTTTCATACGAGTTATCCACTTCTGAAAACCCGCTTCGAAGAACTCCGCCGCTAGGCCGCCGATGTACTTGGTGACCGCTTCCTTCACCTCTTCATCTGTACTGAAGCGTTGTCCACCCAAGTGTTGCTTCAATTTCGGGAACAAGTGGAAGTCGCTGGGAGCAAGATCAGGGCTGTAGGGGTCCAGCCGAATTTGTCCAGTAGGGCGGTGGTCTGTCGAGAGACATGCGGTCGCGCGTTGTCGTGGTGCAACCTAACGCCCTTGCTCAGTCTTCCTCTCCGGCGATTTTGGATGGCTCTTTTGAGTTTCGTTAGCGTCTCGCAGTACCTGTCCGAATTTATTGTGGTCCCTTTAGGCATAAACTCGGTAAGCAAGACGCCTTTTCGGTCCCAAAACACCGTAGCCATCACTTTTCCTGCGGACAGCGTCTGCTTAAACTTCTTCGGCCTCGGCGACCCGGGATGGCGCCATTGTTTCGAGTCTTCTTTTCTTTCCGGAGTGACGTAGTGACACCACGTTTCATCTCCCGTAATAATGGAGTCCAAGAATTCTTCAGTATTCTCGGCGCATTCTCGAAGAAACTCCTCGGCACACTTGACGCGATTGTCTTTGTGGGTTTCTGAAAGCATATGCGGGACCCACCGCGCACACACCTTGTGATAACCAAGTTTTTCGGTCACAATGTTGTCGATGGTTTTTTCACAAACCTCAGGAACCTGATCAGCCAGCTCCCGAAGCGTTACTCTTCGATCCTCGAGGAGAATGCGCTCAATCTTCGCCACGACTTCGTCGGACACCGATGGCCTCCCGCTCCTTTGCTCGTCGTGAACGTCTGTGCGTCCTTTGGAGAACTCCCTGCACCATTTGCGGACGTGCTGGACGCTGATGCAAGCTTTGCCATAAACTTCTTCCAACTGTCTATGAATTTCAATAGGTGTAAGCTTCTTCGCGTTTAAAAATCGAATCACTGAACGGATTTCACACCTGGCGGTGACGGCGATTGCGGGCTCCATCGCGGATGGCTGTTAGACTGGCACTAAGCTTCGCAGTGATCTTCCAGGTAGTTGGAATGGAGTGGGGGGGATCAACAATGAAGGCGGTGTTGCCGGATTTCTCCTAGTATCTCGCGCGGCGAGTGTATAGCGTTGGGAACCTTATTTTTTACTTGCGATATGCATATATATACGATGAAAAAGTTAAGAATAGTGGTCTATTTTTTCTTCACTTGCAAAAGTTCACTTTCGATTTGGCTTTTGATAGCATAGATGCTTTTTAGTACTGCTGTGTTTCCAGTTTCTGTAGCATAGCTTTGAATTATTTGCAATGCTTTTAAAGCTTGAGCGGCTGTAGCTTCCGATTTAGTAGGTTGGTCTTCTGCCTCCTCGTCTGAAGAAATATTTGTATTCAATTGCAAATCTTCTAAATCTTCGATGTTCTCTGATTCGGTTAGTACATTAGTATCGATGTTTACATATTCTGTGGCTGAAAAATCTTCAACATCAACTCTAAGAAGTAGAGGCAGAATCTCATCAGATTTGACATTAGGTTCGTCAACATTGACATTGACAACAGCTGCTGGGCCCAGTGTATCGCATTCAGACAGCTCATTGATTTAGCCGAATTGTGAACACTGTTGCAAGTATCCATTTTAGAAATAAGATGTGTAAGAACTTGCTTTCGGTATTAAATCTTGAAATTTTGGATAATTCCTGCATCTAATGGTTGGCACACACTAGTCATGTTGAATGGGAAGAATATTAACTTTATGTTCGACAGAATCATCTTTGGATGTGAAGTGGCGTTGTCAAGAAACAGGCAGATTTGGCGGCCTTGTGCATTCGTTTTTTCATTGAATTCAATCATTATCGTAGATGTCATCCACGCCTTTTTATTTGATTTCCATGTGACTGGTAAATTTCTTGTGTCTATATGACGGAAACAACCTGGTTTCTTAGCTTAACCGATTGCTCCTCTTATCCATAACAGAACAATGCAGACGCATTGGAAACAACAACAACTCCTGTTATGGAAAGAGGGAGTTGTTGTTGCCCCCAATGCTTCTGCATTGTTCTGTTATAGATAGGGGGATCAAAAAACACGCCAAATCTTTTTTTGTTGAAAATTTTCTAAGCTACAAACTTGTCCTACACTGTTTTTCTGTAGACGATACCGTTACTTAGATATTTAGGAAATATCACTTTTGGTGACCTTTGAACTTGTATAAAAAGTAACGCAGCACTCGGATCGAAGGGGACTTTTGACATTTTGTTAAACACGCCAGTATCAAGGTTCACACCAAAATTCAGTTTTCCCCTAATTTTTCCGAAGCACCATGTTAAATTTCCTCGGACTATAGCTTCAGAAAGTACTCGACAAGGCTAGCTAACTTTCGATAAACCAACATGAACTCTGGAGCACGAAGTAATTGGCGGAGTAAAGCACACTGTCGCTGAATTTCATCAAGCCAGATCCATCGTAGACATGAGTTTCAACAAAGTCGTCAAATTTAAAACAAACTTTTTGCGAGCTTCTTCACACGGGTCGAAATAATTCCCAGTTTTCCGGAGAGATGATTGATTGACTTAAATCTTACTTTTAAAAACAAAACTCATTTGCAGCGTATTCAAACTACTCATCTATTCATTTTACAAGGTACATTCGGTAACGTGGAACTTTTTCCGGGATCATTGAAGAATAATACGGTCAATATTAAAGCACCCGATTACTTATCACATAATTACTTTTATGAACGATGGAGTTATTTTACACGATTTAGCTGTCCATAAAAATAATTGATCTGCGAAAATTTCGTTTGCGCTTACGAAAAACCCTTTCAGCCCGTAAAGAAAATGTCGAAAAGATCTTTTTGTTTCGATAAGAAAATCACCTTTGGATTTTACCTGCTCAGAATGTTGCGAGAAAGCCGGAAATTTTTTACTGCAATCCAACACTGATATTTCACGGTACCCACAATGTAACGTTAACACCTCTTCCCGTATTAACGAATGTACTGTATTCTCGAGTTTGAGCATTATCATTGTGAACTTTCTTAACGATCACGTCATGTTTTGTATGCTCTTCAAATTAGATGAGCCAAAATGGTGATCCGTAATCTTTATGCAGTGTTTCGAAACTTAGGAACCGTGAGCATTATTGTTGAAAGACTGGCTTTTACAAAATCATTCGCAGTACCAAAAAAAAAATGATTCAAGCGGTCTTCAGTTTTTATGATGATTTCAAGTTGTAGACTTAATCGCTACAGAGATGCAGATTTAACATCTATTGAAATGAAATCATGATGCTGAACTTGCATTCGTTTCGTCGTACAAACTTAATGTTTTTGATAATATTCTAGACTGCAATCGATTAGTTTTCTTGTCCTTTGTTTTAGTTGTAAAGATTGAGTGCTTCAGACATACACGGCATTGACCAATGTTGCATACAACGAACCATCAAACCGTGGCTAATGCATCTACCATGGAACTCGTCCCTTTTCTGCACCTTTGATTGGCACAGGTGAGTCGGATCTTTGGTACGTTATTGTGTGGTATCAGTGTGGGATATGAAAGCTAACACCGAAAGCAACATGTTTACTCGCTGGCTGCTTGTCGGCCGCCTTTGATTTTAATCTGACTAATTGAACGCATTTTCTTTTCCGATCGATCGAGGCACTGCGCACGGCGGGTAGTAAGTGTGTACTTTCGAAGCATTGAAAATCAGATAATTATTTTAGCACTTCGACATAAAAGCAATATTTGTTGAGAAGATTGGCCCTTTCGGACTTGAATTAAATTGAAATTTAGTCCAGGGGATGGAACGGATGATTGAGCATACATAGATTTCTGTATAATCAATTAACATAATGATACATAAAAATATGCCGTAAAATGTTGCATGATGAGAATTTTTTTTATTGTCGCGATTTCTATTACACATATATAAAAAACCTAGCCATAAAGAAACATTGGATGTATTGTATATTGATTTATTATTCATTTTATGACTTATTATCGGACTAAGTCGGCTTCTTACTTTTTTCACGTTAATAGTATTCTTAGTTGTAGTATTTTTTGACTTTTTTCAGTTCCCTAGCGTAGACTCGAACTAGCAGTACAATCATGCCAGATTGATGTGACCAATGTTACTCTGAGGTGCGACCAGATGCTGTTGAAAAGTAATTTTGTTTTGACACTTCCCTTTCATTCAGCGGCCGTTTTGTCATTCCCTTCGTTGAAAGGAATCCTCTTTTGAAATATTTTTACACAGTCTATGATAATATCAGAACGAACATAAGAATCGGTCTAGCTCCGAGTAATTCAAGCTATAATCCCGATCGGAACAGCTGAATGGCATCAAATACATCGTCACTTGCTTCGACTAGTAATAAATCGTAGGCTGCGATATATTTCCTAATCAAGAAAACCCAATAGGCATTTCTTTGTTCCAAACTTTAATCTTCTTCTAGTCGTGTTACGCGATTGCCGCCATTGCCTGTGGACTTCTAAACATCATGTCTGGTCAATGCCTATTAATCTACACCAGCATACGATCTCAGCATTTCGCACGAACAAGGGACCTTAGCCACAATGTATATTCTCTAGCAAACATTGCCAACATAATAATCTTCTTTTTAAAGAACTACCAGACCAATTCAATTCTGTCATTTCCTTTCGCAGAAACCTGTAGAAATCCAATTTCGTAGCACGGCATAAAAGAAGCCACTCAAAAGGTAATAAAAACAATTGCGCAACAAGAAGATCCCATTAAATCTGACAACTTGAACAATTTTAGAAAACATTGAATCACACCGCAAAGTGATCTCGAGGGCTTGTGTGGACAACATTGCAGTTTCGCGGTGAGTGGCTATGTCGGATCAAAGGGAACGAAAATAAAAAACGAGAATCCTAAAAAAGAGTACGTAGATTTTTTTTCATATAAACTAAGTAAAAAAGTTCGCGCTTCGGTGAATTCGCTTCGCAACGAATTCCAGAGGCAGTCATGATAGTGTGGTGCGGTGCGGAGCGAACGTACCAGCTCTGGTGAAGGAAATTCGGGCCCTATTATTCCAATTGTCTTTGGTCCTCAAAACCTGCTGGAGATACATGGCTTTCAAGGTACCGAAGCTACTCTACAACAAAATCTTCTAGTTTCATAAACATTGTATTATTTATTTGAAGACAATAACAATGATCGTAGAATAAAGAATTCATAATTTCAATATTAATTATCTTTTTTCTTTGCTAGTTTTTCTTTCCACTTCTAATGTTCACAGATAAGTTATAATATTTAATGTGTATTCAGCATAAAAAACTATTAGCTACTGTTAAGTTAACAACAAATGAATGTAGGCTACTTGTTTCCTATAGGAATCAAAAGTTTGCTGAGTTTATAACCCATCTGCATTACTTGTTTTCAATTACCAGTAAAAGATTTATCTGTTTTTGGTAAATGCTTCTAGGTGGTTCGGTTTGCTCTTTTTATATATTGTCTTTTGTGAATTTTCTTCTTTTTCAAAGAATCAAAAGGTAAAACGTGGACGCTCAATAAAAAAAGTATTCTGTAAAAGCAGTTTTTTGCATAAAGCACTCATTGCATTCCCAAGTATGATTTACATTGTATTCCCAATGATGATTTTAAAAATAGTAATTTGATTTTCTGATTGACCTGTTGTCCTTCTCTTTGACCTCAACGGAATCATCTTTATTTTGGTATCAGGAATATTATATCAAAATCCATTGCATAATACACTGAAAAAACACATGGCACCAGACGCCATAATTTATGGACTTCTGGCGCCATGTACATAGTCGATTTCGGGATTGTGATAAAATATAGTGCCACACGCCATAGTACATGGCGAAACGTACATAGGAGCAGACGCTATGCTTATAGCACTCCATGCCATCTACTATAGTCCTCCACGCCATGCACTTCATCCAAACTAAAGCACCACAATAAAAGTCTAATAAAAAATTTAACTCTTAAATAATTGCACGCATGCTTAACACCGGATATGTCTATTCCATATAATTTTTTTTTTAATTTTTTTTTTATAATTTTTAATTTTTTTTCTTTTTCATAGTGCTTCCCAGACAACTAGTTTGTTTGAATAAGGGACAGCTCAATGTTTTACGTGCCAACGACACGTGGTATTCCCAAGCGGTCCCCCATCTAAGTACTAACTGCGCCCAACACTGCTTAACTTTGGTGATCTGAAGAGAATCGGTTGTTCCAGTGTATAATGGCCGTATATTCAAATATACTTTAAATAACAAACAATATCAAAATTCGCTTACCTATAAATGAAGCCATATAGTATTACATGGCTCATGGTGCTATGTAATATGGCGTGGGGGGTCATAATTTCTGCGCCATGTAATTATGGCGCTGGGAGCCATATTGCATGGCTCAGAGTACTATGTACATGGCTCTGGGCGCAATGTGGATTTTTTTCAGTGTAGTATAGACAAAACACAGCTATTGAAAAAATATCTCATTAACAATTAGTTTACGTGAATATTTGTACTTTAAATTTCAACAACGCAAAAATATGCCTAATATACGATATAAATGTCTCATATCCGAAATACAAGTGGGCCCAATACTCTATAATACAATACGCTATCTGACTTTTTTTTAATTTTTATGTTAACACTGGATTCGAACCCTACATACTCTATCACAACATTCTACAAATTATGAAAAAACTATCGTTTGTGGAATTATATAAAAATGAATAGTGAAAAATGCCCTTTCCATATATCTGCAGCATTTTGAAAAACACAGATCATTGAATATCTCCAAGGTTACTAAAATGTAGATAAGACGTTTATTCTAAGGACGCTAGAATAGTTTTCTTATTAAAAGCCTAACAAAACTTCAAGGAAAATCACATAATCTACTATCGTTTATTCATAGTGGTGTAGACAGACCGTTAATGTATCAATATGGCGAGATTTTCTGGGACGCATATCTGCACTTCGGGTTATAACTTTACATCAGACATAATTTCCAAAAAAAAGATGAATAAGAGATATAAGGATTATCAACGAAGAAAATATATAAAAGATGAAAATATTAGCGAGGGGAATTTTAGTTCGTATGAAAATATGGGGGCCAAAAGATCAAACGTTTGATCTAGATCCAATCTAGATAAAACGTTGGTCGTAAGGTCATGATCCCACGCTTCAAAACCTATTTCTAGTGAGCTTTGAAGGCAGCGCCGGATCAAGACTACTAGATTCCCCAACCTGCCTTCGTCTATGGGTCCCTCATATATAGTGTTGCCAGGTCCAGTGTGCTATATTTCGGGACGGAAGGTAAAAATAATCGGGACTTTTGATTTCAAATCGGGACAGCTACAATAACGAAATAGAAACAAAATATTTTTGTGAATACCATTGCTTGGTACAAGAAACCATTGCTTAGTACAAGAAACGAAACAAATGAGCCTTAAGCTAGGATAGACTTCTTTGGGATATAACAAAACTCAAACATACTCGTAATTGTTTTGACAAATTAAATCAAATCGTAACCATCTTACCTAATTTATAATTTTTGGAAACATTTGCAAGTATTTCTTTACGTTATTTTTTATTCACATTGTACTTAACGTTAGATTTCACTGATTTCAATAAGTTTTTATTTTTTTATCACATAATCATAAAATTCACTACACGAAAACTTAAAGTTGGTCTTTATTTGTATCCTTGTTTTGACATGCTCGAGAGATAATCTGTTTCTTCTCTCGGACCAAATTATATTAGTTGGGGAAAATATTCTTTCTGTCGCGACATTCGCGACTGGTATCGGTGTCCTGAATGCAAATATTTTTTGCAGATTCGGAACATTTCTGTAATTTCGTTAAGTCTTTGTTTTGTACTGCAGCTCTTACTACATGTTTGACTCCGACATGGGGATGGTCTGGCCTGCCTCCTCTTCAAACTGGCGTTGGAGAAAGCAATCCAAGACTCTGGCACGTCAACGAGAGGGACTATCGTCACCAAGTCCTGGCAGATACTGGTTTATGCGATGATATATACATAATTGGAAGATCAGAACTAGATGTACGAGAATCTTTCATCCAGATCGGGCTAACGGGACAAAAACGGGGGTTGCACATAAATGAAGGAAAGACTAAGTACGTGGCGGTAGCATTTGCAGAAAGAAAACCTAGAGTTAGTCAAACTTTCAGGGTAGATGCGCATGAATTTGAAGTAGTATCATCTTTCAACTACCTTGGGTCAATCGTAGAAACTGATAACAACATGAAGGAAGAAATACGCGAGCGGCTACTCAAATTCAACCAAACCTACTACAGTCTGTCAAGGTTCTTCAAATCCCGAAATCCTACCCGATCATCAAGCTCTTACTGTACAACACCATGATTCTGCCAGTACTCACGTTTGGGTCCGAGACTTGGATGCTCAGCAAAAGGCGCTCTGACCTCTTAACCGCATTCGAGAGAAATGTCTTGCGGAGAATAGTTAGCCCAAGAAGGACGAATCCGGAGACACAACAACCATGAATTGTACGCTATCTGCCTAGAATCAGATATAATTACGAAGAAAATGCTCGGTAGACTCCGGTGGGTAGGACACGTAGCTCGAATGAGCGTAGAAGATCCTGCTCGGAAAACCCTTTGCGGCAGATTTTACGGGAGACGACAGCGTGGAAGACCTTGCCTGCGTTGGAGGGGTGGCGTTGAACAGGATGCTCGGAGTTAAGGGGTGCCCAAATGGATGACATCGGCTCGCGATCGGGACCGATGGAAAAATTATTTGACGGAGGCCAGGACCAGATCCCGGTTGTAGCGCCGATGGTGATGATGAAATTATATTTCACACTATTGTGCAAAATATGAGTAAGACATCCCTCTGGAATAATATTGTTATTATCGTTGTATGATAATTGGAACACTGAAGTATAGTGTCGAAAATTCACATTTGCATTTTCTGCACAATAGCTGGTAATATATTTATTATCAATCCTACGTTCTAATAAATTATTATATATGGGCCATGCAGTTTCATTTGATCCTTCATAAAATCAAATACGCATGTCTTAATGTTAGTAGCTAGGCTGTAAAATCTGATCAACAGTGGAAACATTTTTATTGCACCGTGATTAGAACCATTTGCAGCAACACTATAAAGCGTACCATTTTGAAGGACACCAATCGCCTCTTGAGTAGACGCCGGACCTAAAATATTATGTGGAATTGCACTGGCCTTAGTTCTTTCAAGTGTTAGATGTTGATTAATTTTTGAATCGCAGAACAAAACACTATCAGGCTTAGCTTCACAATCCTGAGAATCAAATAACAAACTGTGCTTGATGGAACGGTGTCGGCAAGTGTCAAGAAAAGAACGAGACAGCATGAATTAATGATATCTGTATGATACGTGCGAAGTTTAAAACTTTTATGCTGCCTATTTAGTCAGAGTTTGGTGAGAAAATATGAAAATAACAAATCAAAAGCATTTTTATGTAGTAACAGCTTACAGATGATTCGTTTATCCTGTAAAAATTATTGATCAAGGGAGCTAATAAGAAATCGGGACATTTGGCGTCCCGATCAAGGGTAAATCGGGACGTGTCACCAAACCCCTGAAAATCGGGACGTCCCGCTCAAATCGGGACACCTGGCAACTCTACTCATATACCAACGTGTGGCAAAAAAAAATTAGTTCAGTCTCTTTTCGGCACAGCTATGCTCTTTGTGCGTGGTCTATTCAATAAACAAAAATCGATGAAAAGAGGGGAATGGCTAGGGTCAGGATCAACGTAAGAAAAGGATGATGCGTAAACAGATCGATTAGAAGAAGGAAAATTAGAAATAACAAGGTCCAACAATCGATTGTGATTATAAGGAATGCAATTAAACTGGGATAAGGTACAAAAAAAGAAAGAATGAGATGGTAATAGGATGCATTTGTAGACAAAATTGTTAAGGACGAGAGGTCCCCCTGAATAGGAGGCAAGTTGAAATCACCACATGCAACTATAGGAGAATGTTGATAGTATGACATAATAAAGACAGACAGCTCACTAAAGAAACACTCATACGTGGAGAAGGATGCGCTATAAGTCAAATATACAGATACATGTAATAACAAAACGTTGCGTGATAAGAAAATATGGACACCAACGCACTCAACAGGATGAGACACCACAAAGCTTGCACAAAATGTACTAGGCAAAAATTTACGAATGGCAATTAATACTCCCCCACCGTCCGTTTTATTCGATAAATTAAGATTGAAATCATATCTGAAAACATTATGCAGGAGAGAGAACTCATCGCTTATAAAATCAATAGATAGCCAAGTTTCTGTCAAACCGACAAAATATATAATAATACATGCACCCGATATGTCTCGGAATTTCATATGGCCCCTTTTCAATCGATTAAAAAAATCTTTAATTTTCCAATCGATAATAAAAACGAAACCTGCAACCAGTTGTGACGAGACAGCTTTGCAAAAAAAGTGGCACAACTATAGCTTAGTCAAAAATATCTGTTTTTTGCCCATATGCTCCTTTTTTTATTTGGTCGCGTTTCTTAAGAAAATTGGTGCATTTTGGATTTAATGGTTCCGAATCTTGCATTTATGACATTTTTTGTTCTGTTTTATTGTATTTTATTTTATTTTAGGTCAGCATAAACCTCTTTGAGCTGCTAGGATGGATGAGTTTTCCCAATACTTCAAAGAATTGAAAATAACTGAATTAATGTTAAGCTCAACGCTACAACTGACTTTCCTTGTCTAGTGGTAACGTAGTCCTGACATTTTTGTCGTCGTTTTATGTTCTACTCAAATATGTCCAAGCATTACTGGAATAGGATAAAGCCAGTAACTGATTTTTTTTTTAGTTTTTCCTAGTTATTTTTCTGGTCTGTTACTTAAGTTCACTAGCCACGAATAATTTCTTGCATCAATAATTTTTTCCTATTAATATTTTTGACCACTTTACCCTAAAATGCTGTTTAAAACTAGCAACGCCATTATCTGAAAACTTCAAGTAAGAAAAAATAATATTTTTAGTTGAGAAGATCTATACTTTGATTGTAGACTTTCTTTTCTTCGTCCATTCTAATTCTTTTATTCTACTATTCTATTTTTCTTTGGCACGATATATTGTAGCTTTGGTGAGATATAAACGTAAATTACATTTTCAGGGCTTTGTATTACTACATATTTACTGTATATTAACACATACTGAATTTTAACGCTGACTAAATAGTTAAACTGACAAGGACTAGAGAAATGCAAGGTTATCTTCAAGGTAATCTTCCAGGTAGTTGGAATGGAGTGGGGGGGATCAACAATGAAGGCGGTGTTGCCGGATTTCTCCTAGTATCTCGCGCGGCGAGTGTATAGCGTTGGGAACCTTATTTTTTACTTGCGATATGCATATATATACGATGAAAAAGTTAAGAATAGTGGTCTATTTTTTCTTCACTTGCAAAAGTTCACTTTCGATTTGGCTTTTGATAGCATAGATGCTTTTTAGTACTGCTGTGTTTCCAGTTTCTGTAGCATAGCTTTGAATTATTTGCAATGCTTTTAAAGCTTGAGCGGCTGTAGCTTCCGATTTAGTAGGTTGGTCTTCTGCCTCCTCGTCTGAAGAAATATTTGTATTCAATTGCAAATCTTCTAAATCTTCGATGTTCTCTGATTCGGTTAGTACATTAGATGTTTACATATTCTGTGGCTGAAAAATCTTCAACATCAACTCTAAGAAGTAGAGGCAGAATCTCATCAGATTTGACATTAGGTTCGTCAACATTGACATTGACAACAGCTGCTGGGCCCAGTGTATCGCATTCAGACAGCTCATTGATTTAGCCGAATTGTGAACACTGTTGCAAGTATCCATTTTAGAAATAAGATGTGTAAGAACTTGCTTTCGGTATTAAATCTTGAAATTTTGGATAATTCCTGCATCTAATGGTTGGCACACACTAGTCATGTTGAATGGGAAGAATATTAACTTTATGTTCGACAGAATCATCTTTGGATGTGAAGTGGCGTTGTCAAGAAACAGGCAGATTTGGCGGCCTTGTGCATTCGTTTTTTCATTGAATTCAATCATTATCGTAGATGTCATCCACGCCTTTTTATTTGATTTCCATGTGACTGGTAAATTTCTTGTGTCTATATGACGGAAACAACCTGGTTTCTTAGCTTAACCGATTGCTCCTCTTATCCATAACAGAACAATGCAGACGCATTGGAAACAACAACAACTCCTGTTATGGAAAGAGGGAGTTGTTGTTGCCCCCAATGCTTCTGCATTGTTCTGTTATAGATAGGGGGATCAAAAAACACGCCAAATCTTTTTTTGTTGAAAATTTTCTAAGCTACAAACTTGTCCTACACTGTTTTTCTGTAGACGATACCGTTACTTAGATATTTAGGAAATATCACTTTTGGTGACCTTTGAACTTGTATAAAAAGTAACGCAGCACTCGGATCGAAGGGGACTTTTGACATTTTGTTAAACACGCCAGTATCAAGGTTCACACCAAAATTCAGTTTTCCCCTAATTTTTCCGAAGCACCATGTTAAATTTCCTCGGACTATAGCTTCAGAAAGTACTCGACAAGGCTAGCTAACTTTCGATAAACCAACATGAACTCTGGAGCACGAAGTAATTGGCGGAGTAAAGCACACTGTCGCTGAATTTCATCAAGCCAGATCCATCGTAGACATGAGTTTCAACAAAGTCGTCAAATTTAAAACAAACTTTTTGCGAGCTTCTTCACACGGGTCGAAATAATTCCCAGTTTTCCGGAGAGATGATTGATTGACTTAAATCTTACTTTTAAAAACAAAACTCATTTGCAGCGTATTCAAACTACTCATCTATTCATTTTACAAGGTACATTCGGTAACGTGGAACTTTTTCCGGGATCATTGAAGAATAATACGGTCAATATTAAAGCACCCGATTACTTATCACATAATTACTTTTATGAACGATGGAGTTATTTTACACGATTTAGCTGTCCATAAAAATAATTGATCTGCGAAAATTTCGTTTGCGCTTACGAAAAACCCTTTCAGCCCGTAAAGAAAATGTCGAAAAGATCTTTTTGTTTCGATAAGAAAATCACCTTTGGATTTTACCTGCTCAGAATGTTGCGAGAAAGCCGGAAATTTTTTACTGCAATCCAACACTGATATTTCACGGTACCCACAATGTAACGTTAACACCTCTTCCCGTATTAACGAATGTACTGTATTCTCGAGTTTGAGCATTATCATTGTGAACTTTCTTAACGATCACGTCATGTTTTGTATGCTCTTCAAATTAGATGAGCCAAAATGGTGATCCGTAATCTTTATGCAGTGTTTCGAAACTTAGGAACCGTGAGCATTATTGTTGAAAGACTGGCTTTTACAAAATCATTCGCAGTACCAAAAAAAAAATGATTCAAGCGGTCTTCAGTTTTTATGATGATTTCAAGTTGTAGACTTAATCGCTACAGAGATGCAGATTTAACATCTATTGAAATGAAATCATGATGCTGAACTTGCATTCGTTTCGTCGTACAAACTTAATGTTTTTGATAATATTCTAGACTGCAATCGATTAGTTTTCTTGTCCTTTGTTTTAGTTGTAAAGATTGAGTGCTTCAGACATACACGGCATTGACCAATGTTGCATACAACGAACCATCAAACCGTGGCTAATGCATCTACCATGGAACTCGTCCCTTTTCTGCACCTTTGATTGGCACAGGTGAGTCGGATCTTTGGTACGTTATTGTGTGGTATCAGTGTGGGATATGAAAGCTAACACCGAAAGCAACATGTTTACTCGCTGGCTGCTTGTCGGCCGCCTTTGATTTTAATCTGACTAATTGAACGCATTTTCTTTTCCGATCGATCGAGGCACTGCGCACGGCGGGTAGTAAGTGTGTACTTTCGAAGCATTGAAAATCAGATAATTATTTTAGCACTTCGACATAAAAGCAATATTTGTTGAGAAGATTGGCCCTTTCGGACTTGAATTAAATTGAAATTTAGTCCAGGGGATGGAACGGATGATTGAGCATACATAGATTTCTGTATAATCAATTAACATAATGATACATAAAAATATGCCGTAAAATGTTGCATGATGAGAATTTTTTTTATTGTCGCGATTTCTATTACACATATATAAAAAACCTAGCCATAAAGAAACATTGGATGTATTGTATATTGATTTATTATTCATTTTATGACTTATTATCGGACTAAGTCGGCTTCTTACTTTTTTCACGTTAATAGTATTCTTAGTTGTAGTATTTTTTGACTTTTTTCAGTTCCCTAGCGTAGACTCGAACTAGCAGTACAATCATGCCAGATTGATGTGACCAATGTTACTCTGAGGTGCGACCAGATGCTGTTGAAAAGTAATTTTGTTTTGACACTTCCCTTTCATTCAGCGGCCGTTTTGTCATTCCCTTCGTTGAAAGGAATCCTCTTTTGAAATATTTTTACACAGTCTATGATAATATCAGAACGAACATAAGAATCGGTCTAGCTCCGAGTAATTCAAGCTATAATCCCGATCGGAACAGCTGAATGGCATCAAATACATCGTCACTTGCTTCGACTAGTAATAAATCGTAGGCTGCGATATATTTCCTAATCAAGAAAACCCAATAGGCATTTCTTTGTTCCAAACTTTAATCTTCTTCTAGTCGTGTTACGCGATTGCCGCCATTGCCTGTGGACTTCTAAACATCATGTCTGGTCAATGCCTATTAATCTACACCAGCATACGATCTCAGCATTTCGCACGAACAAGGGACCTTAGCCACAATGTATATTCTCTAGCAAACATTGCCAACATAATAATCTTCTTTTTAAAGAACTACCAGACCAATTCAATTCTGTCATTTCCTTTCGCAGAAACCTGTAGAAATCCAATTTCGTAGCACGGCATAAAAGAAGCCACTCAAAAGGTAATAAAAACAATTGCGCAACAAGAAGATCCCATTAAATCTGACAACTTGAACAATTTTAGAAAACATTGAATCACACCGCAAAGTGATCTCGAGGGCTTGTGTGGACAACATTGCAGTTTCGCGGTGAGTGGCTATGTCGGATCAAAGGGAACGAAAATAAAAAACGAGAATCCTAAAAAAGAGTACGTAGATTTTTTTTCATATAAACTAAGTAAAAAAGTTCGCGCTTCGGTGAATTCGCTTCGCAACGAATTCCAGAGGCAGTCATGATAGTGTGGTGCGGTGCGGAGCGAACGTACCAGCTCTGGTGAAGGAAATTCGGGCCCTATTATTCCAATTGTCTTTGGTCCTCAAAACCTGCTGGAGATACATGGCTTTCAAGGTACCGAAGCTACTCTACAACAAAATCTTCTAGTTTCATAAACATTGTATTATTTATTTGAAGACAATAACAATGATCGTAGAATAAAGAATTCATAATTTCAATATTAATTATCTTTTTTCTTTGCTAGTTTTTCTTTCCACTTCTAATGTTCACAGATAAGTTATAATATTTAATGTGTATTCAGCATAAAAAACTATTAGCTACTGTTAAGTTAACAACAAATGAATGTAGGCTACTTGTTTCCTATAGGAATCAAAAGTTTGCTGAGTTTATAACCCATCTGCATTACTTGTTTTCAATTACCAGTAAAAGATTTATCTGTTTTTGGTAAATGCTTCTAGGTGGTTCGGTTTGCTCTTTTTATATATTGTCTTTTGTGAATTTTCTTCTTTTTCAAAGAATCAAAAGGTAAAACGTGGACGCTCAATAAAAAAAGTATTCTGTAAAAGCAGTTTTTTGCATAAAGCACTCATTGCATTCCCAAGTATGATTTACATTGTATTCCCAATGATGATTTTAAAAATAGTAATTTGATTTTCTGATTGACCTGTTGTCCTTCTCTTTGACCTCAACGGAATCATCTTTATTTTGGTATCAGGAATATTATATCAAAATCCATTGCATAATACACTGAAAAAACACATGGCACCAGACGCCATAATTTATGGACTTCTGGCGCCATGTACATAGTCGATTTCGGGATTGTGATAAAATATAGTGCCACACGCCATAGTACATGGCGAAACGTACATAGGAGCAGACGCTATGCTTATAGCACTCCATGCCATCTACTATAGTCCTCCACGCCATGCACTTCATCCAAACTAAAGCACCACAATAAAAGTCTAATAAAAAATTTAACTCTTAAATAATTGCACGCATGCTTAACACCGGATATGTCTATTCCATATAATTTTTTTTTTAATTTTTTTTTTATAATTTTTAATTTTTTTTCTTTTTCATAGTGCTTCCCAGACAACTAGTTTGTTTGAATAAGGGACAGCTCAATGTTTTACGTGCCAACGACACGTGGTATTCCCAAGCGGTCCCCCATCTAAGTACTAACTGCGCCCAACACTGCTTAACTTTGGTGATCTGAAGAGAATCGGTTGTTCCAGTGTATAATGGCCGTATATTCAAATATACTTTAAATAACAAACAATATCAAAATTCGCTTACCTATAAATGAAGCCATATAGTATTACATGGCTCATGGTGCTATGTAATATGGCGTGGGGGGTCATAATTTCTGCGCCATGTAATTATGGCGCTGGGAGCCATATTGCATGGCTCAGAGTACTATGTACATGGCTCTGGGCGCAATGTGGATTTTTTTCAGTGTAGTATAGACAAAACACAGCTATTGAAAAAATATCTCATTAACAATTAGTTTACGTGAATATTTGTACTTTAAATTTCAACAACGCAAAAATATGCCTAATATACGATATAAATGTCTCATATCCGAAATACAAGTGGGCCCAATACTCTATAATACAATACGCTATCTGACTTTTTTTTAATTTTTATGTTAACACTGGATTCGAACCCTACATACTCTATCACAACATTCTACAAATTATGAAAAAACTATCGTTTGTGGAATTATATAAAAATGAATAGTGAAAAATGCCCTTTCCATATATCTGCAGCATTTTGAAAAACACAGATCATTGAATATCTCCAAGGTTACTAAAATGTAGATAAGACGTTTATTCTAAGGACGCTAGAATAGTTTTCTTATTAAAAGCCTAACAAAACTTCAAGGAAAATCACATAATCTACTATCGTTTATTCATAGTGGTGTAGACAGACCGTTAATGTATCAATATGGCGAGATTTTCTGGGACGCATATCTGCACTTCGGGTTATAACTTTACATCAGACATAATTTCCAAAAAAAAGATGAATAAGAGATATAAGGATTATCAACGAAGAAAATATATAAAAGATGAAAATATTAGCGAGGGGAATTTTAGTTCGTATGAAAATATGGGGGCCAAAAGATCAAACGTTTGATCTAGATCCAATCTAGATAAAACGTTGGTCGTAAGGTCATGATCCCACGCTTCAAAACCTATTTCTAGTGAGCTTTGAAGGCAGCGCCGGATCAAGACTACTAGATTCCCCAACCTGCCTTCGTCTATGGGTCCCTCATATATAGTGTTGCCAGGTCCAGTGTGCTATATTTCGGGACGGAAGGTAAAAATAATCGGGACTTTTGATTTCAAATCGGGACAGCTACAATAACGAAATAGAAACAAAATATTTTTGTGAATACCATTGCTTGGTACAAGAAACCATTGCTTAGTACAAGAAACGAAACAAATGAGCCTTAAGCTAGGATAGACTTCTTTGGGATATAACAAAACTCAAACATACTCGTAATTGTTTTGACAAATTAAATCAAATCGTAACCATCTTACCTAATTTATAATTTTTGGAAACATTTGCAAGTATTTCTTTACGTTATTTTTTATTCACATTGTACTTAACGTTAGATTTCACTGATTTCAATAAGTTTTTATTTTTTTATCACATAATCATAAAATTCACTACACGAAAACTTAAAGTTGGTCTTTATTTGTATCCTTGTTTTGACATGCTCGAGAGATAATCTGTTTCTTCTCTCGGACCAAATTATATTAGTTGGGGAAAATATTCTTTCTGTCGCGACATTCGCGACTGGTATCGGTGTCCTGAATGCAAATATTTTTTGCAGATTCGGAACATTTCTGTAATTTCGTTAAGTCTTTGTTTTGTACTGCAGCTCTTACTACATGTTTGACTCCGACATGGGGATGGTCTGGCCTGCCTCCTCTTCAAACTGGCGTTGGAGAAAGCAATCCAAGACTCTGGCACGTCAACGAGAGGGACTATCGTCACCAAGTCCTGGCAGATACTGGTTTATGCGATGATATATACATAATTGGAAGATCAGAACTAGATGTACGAGAATCTTTCATCCAGATCGGGCTAACGGGACAAAAACGGGGGTTGCACATAAATGAAGGAAAGACTAAGTACGTGGCGGTAGCATTTGCAGAAAGAAAACCTAGAGTTAGTCAAACTTTCAGGGTAGATGCGCATGAATTTGAAGTAGTATCATCTTTCAACTACCTTGGGTCAATCGTAGAAACTGATAACAACATGAAGGAAGAAATACGCGAGCGGCTACTCAAATTCAACCAAACCTACTACAGTCTGTCAAGGTTCTTCAAATCCCGAAATCCTACCCGATCATCAAGCTCTTACTGTACAACACCATGATTCTGCCAGTACTCACGTTTGGGTCCGAGACTTGGATGCTCAGCAAAAGGCGCTCTGACCTCTTAACCGCATTCGAGAGAAATGTCTTGCGGAGAATAGTTAGCCCAAGAAGGACGAATCCGGAGACACAACAACCATGAATTGTACGCTATCTGCCTAGAATCAGATATAATTACGAAGAAAATGCTCGGTAGACTCCGGTGGGTAGGACACGTAGCTCGAATGAGCGTAGAAGATCCTGCTCGGAAAACCCTTTGCGGCAGATTTTACGGGAGACGACAGCGTGGAAGACCTTGCCTGCGTTGGAGGGGTGGCGTTGAACAGGATGCTCGGAGTTAAGGGGTGCCCAAATGGATGACATCGGCTCGCGATCGGGACCGATGGAAAAATTATTTGACGGAGGCCAGGACCAGATCCCGGTTGTAGCGCCGATGGTGATGATGAAATTATATTTCACACTATTGTGCAAAATATGAGTAAGACATCCCTCTGGAATAATATTGTTATTATCGTTGTATGATAATTGGAACACTGAAGTATAGTGTCGAAAATTCACATTTGCATTTTCTGCACAATAGCTGGTAATATATTTATTATCAATCCTACGTTCTAATAAATTATTATATATGGGCCATGCAGTTTCATTTGATCCTTCATAAAATCAAATACGCATGTCTTAATGTTAGTAGCTAGGCTGTAAAATCTGATCAACAGTGGAAACATTTTTATTGCACCGTGATTAGAACCATTTGCAGCAACACTATAAAGCGTACCATTTTGAAGGACACCAATCGCCTCTTGAGTAGACGCCGGACCTAAAATATTATGTGGAATTGCACTGGCCTTAGTTCTTTCAAGTGTTAGATGTTGATTAATTTTTGAATCGCAGAACAAAACACTATCAGGCTTAGCTTCACAATCCTGAGAATCAAATAACAAACTGTGCTTGATGGAACGGTGTCGGCAAGTGTCAAGAAAAGAACGAGACAGCATGAATTAATGATATCTGTATGATACGTGCGAAGTTTAAAACTTTTATGCTGCCTATTTAGTCAGAGTTTGGTGAGAAAATATGAAAATAACAAATCAAAAGCATTTTTATGTAGTAACAGCTTACAGATGATTCGTTTATCCTGTAAAAATTATTGATCAAGGGAGCTAATAAGAAATCGGGACATTTGGCGTCCCGATCAAGGGTAAATCGGGACGTGTCACCAAACCCCTGAAAATCGGGACGTCCCGCTCAAATCGGGACACCTGGCAACTCTACTCATATACCAACGTGTGGCAAAAAAAAATTAGTTCAGTCTCTTTTCGGCACAGCTATGCTCTTTGTGCGTGGTCTATTCAATAAACAAAAATCGATGAAAAGAGGGGAATGGCTAGGGTCAGGATCAACGTAAGAAAAGGATGATGCGTAAACAGATCGATTAGAAGAAGGAAAATTAGAAATAACAAGGTCCAACAATCGATTGTGATTATAAGGAATGCAATTAAACTGGGATAAGGTACAAAAAAAGAAAGAATGAGATGGTAATAGGATGCATTTGTAGACAAAATTGTTAAGGACGAGAGGTCCCCCTGAATAGGAGGCAAGTTGAAATCACCACATGCAACTATAGGAGAATGTTGATAGTATGACATAATAAAGACAGACAGCTCACTAAAGAAACACTCATACGTGGAGAAGGATGCGCTATAAGTCAAATATACAGATACATGTAATAACAAAACGTTGCGTGATAAGAAAATATGGACACCAACGCACTCAACAGGATGAGACACCACAAAGCTTGCACAAAATGTACTAGGCAAAAATTTACGAATGGCAATTAATACTCCCCCACCGTCCGTTTTATTCGATAAATTAAGATTGAAATCATATCTGAAAACATTATGCAGGAGAGAGAACTCATCGCTTATAAAATCAATAGATAGCCAAGTTTCTGTCAAACCGACAAAATATATAATAATACATGCACCCGATATGTCTCGGAATTTCATATGGCCCCTTTTCAATCGATTAAAAAAATCTTTAATTTTCCAATCGATAATAAAAACGAAACCTGCAACCAGTTGTGACGAGACAGCTTTGCAAAAAAAGTGGCACAACTATAGCTTAGTCAAAAATATCTGTTTTTTGCCCATATGCTCCTTTTTTTATTTGGTCGCGTTTCTTAAGAAAATTGGTGCATTTTGGATTTAATGGTTCCGAATCTTGCATTTATGACATTTTTTGTTCTGTTTTATTGTATTTTATTTTATTTTAGGTCAGCATAAACCTCTTTGAGCTGCTAGGATGGATGAGTTTTCCCAATACTTCAAAGAATTGAAAATAACTGAATTAATGTTAAGCTCAACGCTACAACTGACTTTCCTTGTCTAGTGGTAACGTAGTCCTGACATTTTTGTCGTCGTTTTATGTTCTACTCAAATATGTCCAAGCATTACTGGAATAGGATAAAGCCAGTAACTGATTTTTTTTTTAGTTTTTCCTAGTTATTTTTCTGGTCTGTTACTTAAGTTCACTAGCCACGAATAATTTCTTGCATCAATAATTTTTTCCTATTAATATTTTTGACCACTTTACCCTAAAATGCTGTTTAAAACTAGCAACGCCATTATCTGAAAACTTCAAGTAAGAAAAAATAATATTTTTAGTTGAGAAGATCTATACTTTGATTGTAGACTTTCTTTTCTTCGTCCATTCTAATTCTTTTATTCTACTATTCTATTTTTCTTTGGCACGATATATTGTAGCTTTGGTGAGATATAAACGTAAATTACATTTTCAGGGCTTTGTATTACTACATATTTACTGTATATTAACACATACTGAATTTTAACGCTGACTAAATAGTTAAACTGACAAGGACTAGAGAAATGCAAGGTTACCATCTACTCTAAACCTATATATAAATATATATATAAATATACATATAAATATATATATATATATATATATATATATATATATATATATATATATATATATATATATATATATATATGTATATATATATATATATATATATATATATATATATATATATATATATATATATATTTGAAGCAGTTTGAGCTGAGATATAATTTTTATTTAAATAGCCAAATTATCTAAATCTGTGAAAAAGGAATGTGATACGCAAGTGTTCATAGGTGTATCTTAAGGGGGCAGGATGATTTCCAACTTAAACAAAAAAAAAATTTTCAATTATTTTTTTATATGAAAGTACAGTATCTCAGGAATACCTTCTGAAAATTTCAAGTCAATCGGACTAAAACTCGCAGAGATACCGGTTATTTTATGATCGTGTTGCCAGGTAGATTTCAACGAGAAACCGAAATAGTCTAGCTCGAAACTCCGAACTACATTTTTGAAGTCGGTGCTCAATAACTCAAAAATTAATGCACCGATCTCAATGAACTTTGCCGGACATCTTTAATATGATAAATACTCGCGGATGAACGATCGTTTTTTTTTAAATTGTTTACTATTTTTTACAGGCAATCATAGGCTGATTTTTTATGTGAAAATGGTACCTCCAAATTGAAAACCGCACCAAAAATCGGAAATCGCATATTTTTCAATATAATTTCGTTCATCCGCGAAAAAAACTAATATATTAAGTATATCACTTCGATTTTTGGATTTCAGATAACACTGTCAGGCCAGGTTTTACGCACCGCACGATGCCTTTTTTTCGAAGCGCCTTTGATCTACTGCCACCACGGGATAAATAATTAATATTTTTTATACAATAATTCCTACATACTCTCAAAATATAGTTCTTTAATGTGTTATAAAAAATTAGTAATTATTTTCACTCAAAGCTGAGAAAAAAAATTCGCAAAAATCGGCTTTTCTTCGGCCTCGGAAACCATCTTGCCCCTTTAAATAGCACAAATTTTTAAAGATCACTCATACTTCCTCCGTGTCAAAATATTTCAACTGCATCAAGCTGTTTACATATGCACCTGAAAGCCATAAAAATTAATGATATCCATAAACACCGTTCCGATACGACCATTATCAAAAGATGTATGAGCAAATAGGACTTAATGTTCCGCATGCCATTGCCGCAAAGTGAAAACAGTAAATAAAGAAAAGGCTCGGCCAGCAGTCATCTGCATGATCGCATCACACATTTTGCATGACTGTTGCGAGATATGCCACCATTCCGAAATTAATAACAATCAATAATACAAATTGCAGAACTCACAAGATACACTTGTTCCATGTTCGTAGGGAGAAAGGACTCCGTGGACTATTTACATACAACGAGGCAATGACTCTTATTACAACCATGTACACGCGTCGACGAATGCATTGCAAAGTGCGCTTCGATTGACATGGACAATTACATTAAACATTCAAATTTGTCAGTGATTGATCGATGAAAAAGATCAAGTTCCGCGATAATAATTGCGATTAAATCAACAAAACGAATGAAAACATTCGACAGAGAATTTCGATTTTTCGTGGCATGGCCGAATGAATGTGGAAGTGCCAAAGGCACCCAACCCAACCACCACGGCAGGGTATCATCGAAAACTTATGATTTATTACCGAAGGATTTGTTTCAACGATTATTATCGAAATGTTCGAAAATGAATTCCGTGAAAAAAAACAACAAACCAGAAATATTTGTCTGAATATCGACCGGGCAGTTGGCTTAATAAATGACGAGCATTTATAATAATTTGCATTAAATAAAGTTGCGAATGGTTAATTTCGACGGTATTTAAATACAGAAATAAAACTGCTCATTTGCGATGGATTTTATGATTGAGTGGATTGCAATTTTCTCCGGATCGATTGATTTTCGATAACACTGGTTTGGTGGCTAGCGATGTGGGAGTGAATGTGGGGAATAGACCTGCGTTTAATTAATTAATTTCCGAGCAGTTTGCTTTACGTTTTCATGCTTATACACAAATTTTTGGAGATAATGTGATTACCCATTCATTGTTGTGAATATTAGTCGAAATATAGGCTTTTATGTTAATAGGAATCAATTTAATTTTTGGCAAACAAACGGTCGCTAAATATTCAAATTTTGATGCGACGATTGATGTAGCTATAATGTTAGACATGTAAACGAACATGGTATTATGGAAACGAAAAAGGCAGCACGTTGCATTGTGATTCATAATGTTCGTTTTTGTTATTAGATTAATCGGTTTAAGTGACAACATGAAATTCAGATAACACCTGGTTATAGTTTCAATGAATTTATTCAATTATGAAACACATGTTATCAAATTCATTAAAACTCTGGTTGAAAAATTGGAAACTCACACCTGTCTGGACAAACTGTAGTAGGCTTTGTTGGAATCGAGCAAGCCCTGTGTATTTATCCTTATTATGTTCGGCTGCAACTACTGACTTAAGGTAGCCAAATGGTTGCACCACTTTCAATTCTTTCTCCGCTACCCTGACGGTTTGACCAGCTCTTTGTGTTCTTTTTACAGATAAGGCTAGCATGTACTTAATCCTTTCTTCATTTCCGTACAACCCTAGCTTTTGTTTTGCCCCGTTTATTTATAAGAAGAATTCTATATTAGCTAGTTCTTCGTTTGACGTCGATGTCGTCTGTATGACTCAGTGTTTGGCCGGACTTGGTGACGTTAGTCCCTCCTGTTAAAGTGTCAGAGTCTTGGATTGCTTTTTGCAATGCAAGGTTTGGAAGGAGGCAAGACGAACCATCTCCTTTTCCAAGCCCATTGAAGATGTTGATCGGTCTAGATATTGATTCCGGATATTTTTACGGTGTATGCTACATTGATCATGGTTAACCTACCTAATCGTGGCAGTTTTTTCGGGATTCTGTAATACCTACTGGTTTCACATTGGTTGTAGATTTGTGAATGAAGCTTTTTGCCAGCTTCAGAGTCTAAACCGAACAAGGGATTGCTTTATGTTGTAAAATTCTATTCTGACTATGCTCTTTGTTTGATTTTAACAAACTTACCGCCTTATGTGATTGTTTAATACTTCGCGGCTGTAGGATAAGTGGCTGTAAGCTGTTTCAGGATATTCCAATTTCCTCATTCTGCAAACCAAAAGGCATACAGCAATAGCTTATCGAAAGTTTATGAATTTCAGTTAAAACTGTGTTATAATATATGGATACCTGGAAAAAATATGGATACCTGAAAGTTGAACATATTCATAAACATCAAAATTATATATATTTCCTGAATGTTGAATGTGTTGTGCTAGTTCGTTCATTGCGGGTCATGGTTTCAATTTTATTTCAGATCCTGCGATTGTATTGCGATTCGAAACACATTTTCCAGCATATATTCCGATTAACTGCTGCTTTGATATTGTATGTGCGTCTCCAGTCTAAGGTCTGCTTCTTGAATTGGTGAGACCTTTAATTATATGATGAGTTGACTGTGTATCAATTTCCATCAGTCCAGGACGCTTTGAGCCTCTCTGTTAAGACTCTTCTCTGCTCTGCTGAACTATTTACATTCCCTCTGGTGTTGCCACCTTCGATGGGTTCACCGGCGCTTTGCCGTCAGGACTAACTCTTTCTTCCAGCGAGCCCTTCAAGAGTGATCGCAAGCTCCAACCCAAAACAAAAATTGTTACTGGTATTTTTGTTGCGTAAGACTACCATGTTGGTCAGAACCTGGCTCGCGAATGCAACGTGGTTCAAGTACCGACAAGGTACTGGTTCGTGTCTATGTTTTCCAACTCGGTGCACTTGTACCGTCAACGAGTAGTCCTGATGACCAATCATCACGAAGTCAATCTTATTTAGAATGGTTCCGTTAGATGATACTCAGGTAGCTTTATAAATATTCTTACGTGGGATCCTGGGACTAGCAACGACCAAGTTCTTCTGGGTAATTAATATATCTTTTTTTGATACGAAGTCCATTGTCATTATTGTGCTCAAGAAAATTAATTGCCAATTTTGCCAATTTTGGCGTTAAGGTATCCAAGGATCATTTTTACATCATACCTTGGGTAGCCATTAAGGGTCTGCTCGACTTATTCCTAAAATATTTTTTACTGCATCATAAACTGCTTTGTTGAACGGCGTTGTGGTTCGTGTTTGTGAATCAGCTTTTGTGGTCCTTGGTCCGAAACTGGTCATGGACCATAAACCATGATCATACCTCGATCTTTAATATCAGCTAACTATGAATAGGTCGCCCGACATTGATTTTGAATGAAATCGCTAACAACTTTAATTTTTCGACACTCATCAGTTTTTTTTACTGCTATTTTTATTCTAGATAATTTTCGTGTTTTCATTGTTTCAATAATAGATAGAAAAGTTATTTTTCTATTCAATTCATCAATTAGATTGAAAGAACCAACAGTTTATACACTTCTGTGCTTTAATCAAAACTTTGGACGAACTTAAAACATACATTTTCAGTATATCTAAGCTTTTCCCGGCTTAATTTTTATTTTTTTTAAGCTTTATATACATTTTTTTATAATAATAATAACAAAAATAATAATGATATAGACAATAATAATGATAGTAATAATGATAGTAGTAAATATAATAAAAGTGATAGTAATAATGATAATAATAGTGAAAATATAAACTCTTAACTTTTCTAAAAATTGGACTTAAATAATATTTCTGAAGGTTGGATTGAAAAGTCCTTAAACTACGTCCTGGATTAAATTAAGGCATCTTAGGTGTAATGCGTAAATATTTATTTCAGTTAGATTTATTTGAAAATAAAATTAATAATATATTTAACAATTTTTCCAACTACTATTCCTTATCTATTCCCAAGACAAGTTTCAAATATGCTCTATTCAAGGCTCTAAAATCTTAAAAAAACATTTTTCCTTATAAATTCCTCAAATTGACAACCAAATATAAGTTTGGAACATGTATTTAAAATTATTTATGCTATTTTGTTATAGTGTAGTTTAAGAAAACTTATATTTAATTCAAATTGTAATTTGTTATTATTTTTTTTGTTATATGCCTTGTTTGGCTTGAAAATAAATAAATAAATAAATAAATAAAATATGGTGTTTTATATATCTTCCAACTTAAACTGGGTAAAAAGTGTTAGGTTATTTTTGAATATATATATATATATATATATATATATATATATATATATATATATATATATATATATATATATATCGAAGCGTTTCCATTAAAATACCAATTTTTTTGATTGCATATCGGTATTTCTGCGTATAGCTATTGAATTGTCGCTGAATTATTCACATTAATAGCCGCAAAACGATAATAAACTCCCTCGAGTGCAATGCTTGGCCTCAATAATGTCCATCGGAACTTGCATTCATTACCTTCACAATACGAATATTGAACGACCATAAAAATTGCAGCCGTTCCGCACTGTGTCCAATAAATTAGACCACACAAAATTTATGCATTCGCAATTAAAACAATTTTACATGAAGCTGGCGAAAAAAATAAGTTCAACTTGCTGCGATATCCCTAGGACTAAACCATACAAAATTAATTATTTGCATGACATTAATTTTTCACGGGTTTCGGATGGTATGGAAATGCCATAGTCCTTCGAACATGTGGAAAACCATTTTGTTGTGTATGGCCGAAGAATTCCAGTTGAGGCCATCACGATAAACGTACGAGTGTTACTGTTGCTGATCTGAACTGGACACATCCTACAATTAAACAAATGGCAGATCTTTCGACCATCAAAATTACCATCGATTAAACAAGTTTGTTGGGTTTAGGCAAGTTTCAGTTTGGTACGTGGTTGAGTATTGCCGTTGTGGTCGATGTTCATGCTGACACATGTTTATTTAATTAAAAATTCAGAATGACAAGCGCGATTAAAAAAGTTTTATGGTTAATATGCCACTATATTTAACGTAAGTATGATTGAAAATATGTTTGTTTTTAATATGTTTGTTTGAATATATGTTTGCCTTTAGTGTTTGCATAGTAGAGTTACTACATTATGAATAATATCGATGATTGATTAACATCGATTTGATAAATTTCGGTGGGTCAGAAACTAGGATGTAAAGCTTACTTGGGATAAAATTCAAATCTGAAATTAGTTAGAAACAAATTATCATACTTTTACTTTGAAAAATATATCCCAATATGTCAAAGTGAAAAATAGACATAAAGATTAGTGTTGGAAAATGTCATGATTTTTCAATAGCCGGTGACACCGCGATTGTGATTTCATTGATTTTTTTGGACACACTTCTCTTACGGGAAAAAGATATGATGAAAGGAAATTAATTTTAAAATGCAAAATGGAAAGACAGCAATAACTTTACTTGAAGCAATGAAATGCATTAAGGTATTTTTTCTAAATGAAACAGAATTAAATATTTTTCACTTCAGATTTTTATATTTTATATCATCATGTATGGTATGAACACAAATCTAGAGCGCGAAAACCACTAGGAAGTCTGATTTTTAAACTAAATAGAAGAAATGAACGGTGTTAGCAAGGGGAAGGTTGGCGGCAATTGAGGCTCGCTGTCTCTCAAACCTGACCGAATTGTCCCTGGTCAATTTAAAGGGGATAGCCCGTTTTGTCAAGGGAAGCCGATGGTTTTCCGAGTTCACAAATTATTGTGGCAGCACAACGGGCATCTCTTGTGTCTTTGTGTTTCGGTAGGCAGACCTCTGTGGATCGGAGCCACTTCAACCTAACCTAACCTTACCGAATTCCGGCTGTAATAATTTTGTTCACTGTGATTTTCAATATTTAGTCACTGCTGCTGCCAGTGATTTTCAACCACTGTCAAAAATAGCAGTTAACCATTCGGTGACTTTATTCACCAATAAAGGGAGCAACGCCATCAAACAGGCGCGTTTTACCAAGAAAACAACTTGATTGGATAGTATATACTGTGTTTTTGATTTTATACGGATAAGGAAGGAAATTTGTTTTGGCCGGCACTTTGAACGGCTGTTGAGCAGCAAAGTGAGTTTTCAGCTTTAGACTCCACTATATGACGAGAAAGGCTCAAATATCGATTGTGAAAATAGATTCTCCATCACTTCAGTCTACAAGACCACAAGATGGTTGTAGCGAGATAGCTATCTTTTAAAATTAGAAGAAGATAGGTTATATTGTACTGTTCATTAAAATACGAGTATGTATAAGACAAGAAAGAATAGTCAAGGCAATCATCAAATTTTCCTTTGCTCGATAGAGGCACCAGAAAGCGTGTTTAAGAACGACGGAACTCGCAACTACAACTACCGTGCATGTGCCTACAAAACCTTTTTCAGCTAATTAAAATTTTTTCACGTGTTTCACAGAAAGCAAAGCTGCTTTCATGTGGGACCATAATGCAGACAGTCTCCAGCAAAAGTATTGAGGCCTTCAGCAAAAGAAATTGCGCACTTTCGTTCACATTGCAAAAAAACATCCATCGATGAGTACTACGCCCCCAATAGGATATTCCTTATCCTTCGCAAAACTTATAGTCCGGGAGGTGGCGTTGCAAATCACGCAATCATTTCAGGTCGCGTGATTTTTATCAAAAATCAGTCCGTTTGGGTAGTAGTTCAATGATTTGAGCGTCAGCTGCTCTAGTAGTGGTGTACTTGGTTTCCAG
The DNA here is from genome assembly GCA_963978885.1 of Nemotelus pantherinus. Taxonomy (NCBI): domain Eukaryota; kingdom Metazoa; phylum Arthropoda; class Insecta; order Diptera; family Stratiomyidae; genus Nemotelus; species Nemotelus pantherinus. The sequence goes on along the minus strand of OZ022265.1, from coordinate 102,810,319 downwards.
CAGGTGTCAAACATGTCAAAAAAATTATAATCCAAAAGTGATCTCAGGTAATTTGAAAATTCATCCATGAAATCTTTACAGGATAATAATAATTATAATATAAAAAAGTCAGCTGAATAAATAAATAATGGTGAATTGTACGTCAGCCGCTTATATAAACCTGCCAAAACTGCTAATGTATATGTTTGAAATAAAAATTGTTTTGTATAATAAACAGATTCGTAAAAAATTTTTATTTTTAAACCTAGTTTTCCGAGCACCGTAGCCCGTTAAACAAAGTAACGAGATGAATATAATCGAAATTCGAATAAAAAGCAATCACAGGTTTTTACTGTATGCAATATTAACCTCTAATATCAAATAGCACTGATAGCACTATGCAAAAAGCATAGTGCCCCACTCCTATATGACTGATGCCAAGATTTGCCACAGCTCCAAATGCGCTAAATCAACTCGCTGAGTCATCCATTTCGTTTTCAGTTCGCACGAAAAGAATAAGAATGGCATCACCGTTCGTTGTTTTCACGGGAGGCCCGAATTCATTCCAAATTGTTGATGTGGTCAACATTTTATTGCTTTATTCGGCAAGCAAAGTGCTCTTCTGTACTCATGACTTGACGGTCGATATTATCATTTTTACGATGCCCTCTTCAAGATGCTGCTGTTCATGCATCTCCCATCATCGCGTTCGTACCGTTGTTGAAAGGAATCACCACCAGCACTTTGACCATTTCGACCTAAATGACTGAACCCTCTGCACTTAATGAAATCGCCAGCCTGTTATTAAGGTATTTGTATTAACTAACAATTATGCATCTTCTTGGAACACGATCAAGCAGCAAAGCAACGAACGATGATTCCTTTAATGATCGTTTCAATTGTCTTTTTGGTGGCTTTGTTCATAAAATATTTTGGCATGAACCGGGCAATTTAAAAGGATTTCTGTCAAGCGAATTGGTTCTGGTGGTCGTCGTTTACCGTGCCATCGTGAGTTCAGGTTTTCTGCACATTTCTGTGGGGCGGATTCGCTATCAGGATAATTTTCGTTAAGACAAAGACATCAACGGAATGATCTTTGCTAAGCGATGCTGAGGAACAATAAAATTGTTTTGAATGCAATTGCTCTCGTGTTCAGACTCTAATGTATTTGCATGCGTGATTTCGTATCTTCGTTTTATATCAATGTCATCGCAATTCCAATCTCAGGAAATGTATTGTGTTTGTCGTCCCAATTATGAGACGATGTAAGAATTAAGGTTTAAAGGTTGTAATCACGCCCACAGGCAGTTCTCGGTGCAAAAATATTGAATAAGATACTGGCGATGCTTCACCTTTTCGTAACGGTTATTTTCTGAGATACTCATGGATCTTATTCGAAGTTAGTCCAAGACTCATCTTCAATAGCATAGGACTATCATTAATAAAATTTATATTGCCATTTTATGCCATTGTTCTATATCATCACTACGGCAAGATCATGATGGGTGGATTGCGATGTGTTTTACTTGCTTAAAATTCAAAAATGTAGATTGTTTCAAAAAAAGACTTTTCACAATCAGCATTTGTTGCAAACGTATGTGAAACCAATAAACACTATTCTAATGCATTTCTCGTGGGATCGATTTTTTACTAAAGTCAATGAAACTTATGCCGCTACGGTAAAAAGCCAATATTTTGTTATTGTAAAGTTTCATTACCAAATTTATCATATATTTCAGCACATTCTGTATTTCAGACGTTAATTTACCACTTCAGTACGTTGCCATGGATTGTTCAATGAATATTCCGACGAGCGATGTTTATACATGAATATCTAGTATTGTTGACATAGTTAATCTGTGAGAGACTTTGTCTCGCCCAAGGAGAAAATAGGGTAATTTGACTCATTATGCTTTGATTGTACTTATTAATTCATCCTGTATGCTAGAGGATAGTCTTTGGCAAATGTGTTTAATTTCTCAGGACTTATATTCATATGTCAAGCTGCAGGCATGCAAGATAAGTAATTGTAAATTTGTTGAACAGTTAATTTTTTAATTGCCCATTGTTAATGCATCATTGCTATTGAAGTCGAACGGTAAAGTGCTTGGATGCGAGCAATTAAAGTTGATATTTTATTCTAATGACCTAGTCCAGGTTCTTTGTTTAATATATAGTAGCAATATATTGGTTGATTAATGGATAATTATACTATAAATGAGTAACTGTTTCGTTGATCGTAACAGTTTGGAACTATATACCCTCAGTTTGTCTGCTATTAAGGCCGGAGGTACGATAAAATCAAAAATATTATTCACCAATTTCATGAACAATTCTGGAGAAGACAATATTCAATTATTGGTGTAAAAAATCAAAATATCCCTTATGATTCCTTCCAGTCCATAAATGTTTGTAAATTAAAGCGAGAAAGTTTTATTAATTCTATTATCCGCTTCTTTAATTGCATCGACGCTAGTTGCGATTCGAAAGCTGCTTTCTAGATTATCTTTGAGTAAACATAATCATATTTGAATTGTACAGATATACTTAGGAAAACCTTTGTAGTCTTGAAACTTGAGTCAAGTCAGTAGAACACTGATTTCTAATTGGTCTATTGTTCAACTCCTTTTCTAGATAGCAAAATTGATTGAGTTGATAAATTCGAGTATTTTTGTTTCTACATCATTTTTTGAAGGAAGTCTATGTGGTGAGGTTTATTTAACTGTGATTCAATATTTTAGTCTTCTAGTCCGTTAAACATTCTTCAATTTGAGCCATGTGCTTTTACAAATAATTAGAGGTGGTAGCACATAAATTAGAACAGAAATTACAGTGAACAGCATTGGGCTTAGGTGGGGATCGGAAAACAGTAAGTGTCACAGATAGGGATGAGATTGATGACAAAAAAGTTCCGTGCGGAACCCGAAGTTTGATTTCAAGTACCAGTTCTCTGACAGGCTGCCTCCACTAGCAATTTCCCATTGCATGAAATTTGAAATTGCTAGTGGAGGCAGCCTATGGTACGCAATATTTTATGGCCTGCCATAAATGGTAGGCAATATGGTATGCAATTTGCTCGGCAATCTGCCTTGCAATATTTTGACAGTTCTTGATTTCAAAATGGCGCTGAACCGTGGGCCTGGTTTATTTTGCGTAGGGATTCTGAATTCAAAGGGATTTTTTGATTTCGTTGAGCAATGAAAATAGTCTACAGAGTATGAAATGCTGGGAAATTGGCGAATTTCTTCGCTCTGCACTTCACATAACTCCTTAAGAGCATTTGACGCTCAGATACAGCGCACGTCTCTCTTGCTCAGAGGCATTTTCGAAATGATATTGCATGCCATGAAATTGCCCACGCACAGATTGCATACCATAAATTTGACAGTCGTTGCAATCGGAAATTGCAGAGTAAATTGCTAATCGAGTCCCGGTGTGAAGCTTTGGACCATCGTTTGGACTTTTCACCCGCCGAATTCGGAAAGGCATATTGGAAAAGAAGCTTATTAATGCAGATCTTGTGAAATAGTCCATGCAGTCGCAACTTGCTCCAGAACTTGCGTTGCATCAAGTAGGACAAGGTGTTCATATGTGGGGCATTTCACGTGAAGCGGACAACGAAAAAAAGTCGAGGTTCCGGATTTCGTTCATATTATGCATAATGGTACTTCTAGAGGATATGAACGTGGATGCACAATTTTTTTCTTCTATGAGGTTCAGTTGCCGAGTTATGGGCTTCTGAAGAATTGAAGAAGCTGATGAAGGGTTTTTTTTGGAAGCCGATTTTGAGATTGAAAAAAATATATTAAAAACATTAAACATATTGATTGGTATAGAAAATCAACTGTTCTTTTTAATTTTAAAATTAGATTTGGAATAAAAAAAAATTTTCCTGTTTAAAACCGGAAGTAACCATTTCAACTCGTTATTTGAGTAACTTGGACCAGGTTAATTTTTTTTATTTTTGGAGTAAAACAAAGCTTAAACTATACTTGTTTTATCATAAAAATTTTAGAATGGGATGGCGAGCAGTTTGGGAGGCAGGTGAATTTTAGTACATACAAGTCGTATGAAGCGTGACACCCGAAGCTTGATTAGGATAGTTAGTGAGTGTGAAAACAAAACATTTTTAGTAATATTATTGCTATATCGTTAAAATATTATATATAGAATTAATATAGTTAATATAAAGTGATAGAGTTTCAATATTAAAAGTTGCTAATGCTAATTTATTTAATAAAAAAACAAACTTGTTTATGGAAAAATGAATTTATTTCACAGTTTTTACAATTACATATATAATTCACCTACATATAGAGGTTAAAATATAAAACAATTGCTAAGGCTTATTTACGAAGTGACAACAAAAAAATGATTTATGGAAAAAAAATTTTTACTTGAACTTATATGACTTGGACCAGTTTAATTTTTTTTTATTTTCGTAACAAGACAAAGCTAAAACTATACTTATTTGATGATAAAATTTTTAGAGTGGAAAGTATATGTAGTTTGCCGTGATACTATATCCTGTATATAAATAGTTTTTATAACATACTTAAAATACATACTTAAATTGTGTTCATACTTAACCGACTACCCTACAGAAATGTGATTAGTGGCGCCATTTTTTAGTTGAAAAAGGTATTATTTTTTCATAAAAAGCCATATAATAGAAGGAGGTCAAAGCTATGTAATAGAAAGGGATGCTATGTAATAGAAGTGTGATGAAAGAGCCATTTCGAATTTTCCGTTTTTGTTTTAGTTCTTTTTCAGCGCTTGAAGTGACTACGTAAATAAGTTGAATTGTGTGTATTATGTCTCCTTGCGGCTACCGATGTTTCAATCCTTTCGACTTGAGATTTCATCGGAAGGTTAAAGACCTAAGAAAAATTCAAAAAAAAAAATAGCAGAGAAATGGAGATATTCTTCTGATATGTACGTGTGTGGAAGCTGCAGGAAAAAACTGACCGTGGAAATACCTGCAAATTTTCAGCGATCTTGCCAATAATCAACTGATTTGTCTATGTGCTCCCCGGGTTTACCATTCATTCCTGAAGAGAAGTATAAACATAGCTCAAAGTAAACTGATTCAACAATATACGACCAAGATATTCTGACCGAGTTAAAAACAAAATTTAGCAATCCGTCTACATCTACTGCTATGAAAACTACGATACTGACTATAACACCTAAGTCATGGACCGAAAACAGACTTGCACAAGAATTCGGAACCTCCAGGCGGCAAGCGAGAAAAGCAAAGCAACTTGTGGATCAGTTTGGTATATAAACATCTCCAAATCCACGAGGTGGCCGTAAGCTAGCAGTTGAAACTATGAACTTAGTGAAGTGCCTTTATCTGCGAGAAGACATTAGTCGAATAATGCCCGGTAAAAAGGATTGTGTATCTATTAAGTTAGATGACGGAAAAAGAACGCAAATCCCAAAACAGCTTTTAATGTGTAACATTGACGAGCTTTACCAAACGTTTAAAAATGAATATCCGGATATCAAAATCGGGCTAACAAAATTTTTCACTTTGAGACCCATACAATGTATCCTCGCTGGTGACTCTGGAACACATATGGTCTGTGTATGTATATATCACCAAAATGTGAAATTAATGATGAGTGGAGGAGACATTGACAATCTCACATCTGGAACCATTTTGGAACTTTCTACTTTCTACGCAAAATGATGTGTCCCAATCCTACTCCGAAATGTCATTTAACAATTTCAACAAAAACCCCAAATGAAAGTTGCAAATCTTGTCCTGGCGTAAGTGCAATTCGTGATCATTTGAAAATGATATTTGATGATAATCAAGTGACAACCGTTCAGTTCGAAAAATGGGTTTGTTCAGACAGATTTACCATTTCTACTCATCTGCTTGCATCCGATGATTTTGTGGACAGCTTTTGTCACGCGTTGGATGCCTTACATTACAGAGCAACAGGCTCATTATTTTAAAAATCTAAAAGAAAATATAAACGAAGGGAAAATTTTGGTACAATGCGATTTTGCTGAGAATTATTGTTTTGTTGTACAAGATGCTGCTCAAGCTTTTCATTGGAATAATGACCAGGCAACACTTTTGACATCAGTCTATTATTATAAAGTTGGAAGTAAAATAGAACATGGTAGTATTTCTAGAAAACCCTTCACAAACATCTGTCTGAAGGAACAATAGCTGTGTCAAAAATTATATACATAACAGATGGGGCCCCACAACATTTTAAAAATAGATTTAATTTTGTGACTCTATTTTATTATAAAGCTGATTTCAAGACAGAAACTGAACTTCATTTTCAAGCGACTTCGCATGGAAAAGTCCCATGTGATGGTCTCGGTGGTAATTTGAAACGACTGGGAACACGTGCGAGGTTACAATTACCTCCTAGTAAAGCTATTACTACACCTTTACGTTTTTTTCATTGTGAAAAGTCGGCTTTATCCCTAACAGCCACTTACTATTGCTCATCATAGGAACTTCAACGCCAGAGAATATTTTTAAAACCACGGTTTGATTCCTCTATTACTATTCCCGGGACTAAGAAATTTCACTGTTTTATTCCAGTTACTGAAGGCCTTCTTATAAAAAGAACAAGTTTAAGTAATGAGTGTCAAATTGTAAAAATGGTGAAATAAATTCATTTTTCCATAAATCATTTTTTTTTCATTTAGTAAATAAGCATTAGCAATTGTTTTATATTTTAACCTCTATATGTAAGTTAATTATATATGTAATTGTAAAAACTGTGAAATAAATTCATTTTTCCATAAACAAGTTTGTTTTTTTATTAAATAAATTAGCATTAGCAACTTTTAATATTGAAACTTTATCACTTTATTTTAACTATATTAATTCTATATATAATATTTTAACGATATAGCAATGATTTTACTGAACATGTTTTGTTTTCACACTCACTAGCTATCCTAATCAAGCTCCGGGTGCCACGCTTCATACGACTTGTATGTTCTAAAATTCACCTACCTCCCAAACTACTCGCCATCCCATTCTAAAATTTTTATGATAAAACAAGTATAGTTTAAGCTTTGTTTTACTCCAAAAATAAAAAAAATTAACCTGGTCCAAGTTACTCAAATAACGAGTTGAAATGGTTACTTCCGGTTTTAAACAGGATTTTTTTTTTTCCAAATCTAATTTTAAAATTAAAAAGAACAGTTGATTTTCGATAACAATCAATATGTTTAATGTTTTTAATATAGTTTTTTCAATCTCAAAATCGGCTTCCAAAAAAACCCTTCATCAGCTTCTTCAATTCTTCAGAAGCCCATAACTCGGCAACTGAACCTCATAGAAGGAAAAAATTGTGCATCCACGTTCATATCCTCTAGAAGTACCATTATGCATAATATGAACGAAATCCGGAACCTCGACTTTTTTTCGTTGTCCGCTTCACGTGAAATGCCCCATGTACAGCTTTTAACTGCTATTTATTGTTACGAGAATATCTTAAGAATGTCTTACTGTGCCAAAGTTTGGTTTAGAATAATGTCTTACTGGTTCATTGCTGTTCAATGCCTTTGGAATGGAAATAATACTTTGCACGATGAGCACTAGCACTTCGGCGATTCCTTTGAACTGACTTAAGAAACGATTTGCGCTAGAATAATTGGCCTGTGTAATTCAACTCGCTTCTCCTCCCTTTCGAGTTTTAGGACAACTGTTGTTGTTGCATTTTTCATCTTATTAGAAAGCGTACCCGTTAGAAAAATGGCTAATGGCTGCTAAATATGCCCAACATGTTCAGAACTGAGTATTTTTTGCATCAGCTTCAGCTATGAAGACCAAATAGACTCCTTTAAACAAAGTTACTCTGTGCTGTATTAGACACATTATAATTTTTTTATACAAAATGTTGAATAATTTAAATATTTTTCTTCAATTTCCTTTTGCTTCTTTCGGCGTATTAGCTTTTAAGATATTAAGGATAAAAATTGCATTAGTTTTTTTTTGAACAGCAATCGTTAACGCTAAGGAGGATTTTTATCTAAGTCCAATGAGAGGTTTATCTTTAACCTTCTCGAAACATTATTTGGTGAAATTTTGGCTTCAGCAAGCATTTTAAGTTTCCATTGTCTTGCAAATGGCGTTTGTTTTGCATCCAAGATTGAATTTAGGAGCATTGTGTGAGTTTTCGTGAACAAAGTCAGCATTGGTAACGTAACCGGGGCTCTACGCCTGAAAGTGTTTACATGCTGTCTGGTGTTTACAAATGTATTTAGTATATGATTACATTTAAACCTCAACAGATTGAAAGCGTTTATACTTGCCAATAATAGATGAAAATATACGTATGTAAAAAAGGAGATGATATAGTAAAAAATTAAAATCTGAAACAATGCAATATTTATCAAGTATTGGATTTCCCACAAAAAAGAGTGAAGCACCACCTATTTAAAAGTTCCTTGAGCACGAAACGCATATGCGATTATCGCAACTGATGCATTCACATGAGGCTATCGAACTGCAGAGTAAGGCACAAGCTACATTTTCACTGCTTAGGTGATTTGTCACTCAGATATATATGTAGCTATTGTGTTGCATTGTTTCGTACTGTTTTGTAATATTATAAAATCAATTGTTTCAACTATGGATAAACCTCGAGGCATTGCTCAAATAAGAATTTAAATTAATTAATTATGGGTACATAGTTCATGAGGGTAATATTATGTTAAAATTCATATAAAGTAGACTTTTATTGCCTTACTTTTGTTTCCCAAAAAAAAAGCACAGACAGAACTTTTAATTTGTTTTTGTTAATTTTGCCAACGTAAGTAATATTTTTTTTCAATAATTCTTTTACCAGTTCTAATTGAGAAAATCAATCGTCCGCAGAGACATTTCACTTTGTGTTTATAAAACCAAAGTAATAAAGAATATTTTTATTGCACTATCAAAAACTTACACTTTATGAAGTTGTGCACATTTTTTTAAAACTTCTTCTTTATATTGACAAATGCCACTCCATAAGCTTTTCCCGTAAGAACTCTACTATAAATTTTAACTACCGCCTGAGTAATCAGCTGCTGCAGTTAGTAGATAGTACTATAGATATCGGTGTCGTTTTGGATAATAAGCTTCGCTATAATCTTCAATATAACAAAGAACAAACCAACATAAGAAACATAAGAACTTATGGATAGATGAGGTGACCATTTACACTTTAAGCTCGCCAACATTTCCCTGTGTGTAAATTCGGTCTGAAAATAAATAAATAAATAAAAACACTGCTTTTTGACCTATTACTTCCGATTCAGTCAACAAATTTTAACGAGATTCACGTACTCTATTCCAAACTTGGTGGAAATTTGGTTGAAAAATTATGATAAAACTGCCAGCTATGGACATTTTTGTCTCCTTATTCTTGTAAATTTGCTTTTTTTCCCCTGTAACTTCCGATGCAATCCTAAAATCAAAACGAAGTTCAGGTCAAAAATCATGAAAAGACTGCCAGCTACGATAATTTTTGTACTTTTTTTACATTTCTTTACTCAGCAATGTTGTCATAAAATTTTCAAACGAGGATGAGCCAATTAACAGCAAATATTTAGGTTTCAAAAATTGAAAAAGTTTGCGGGTTGCAGCGCAGTCATCCAATCGAGAAGAAATATTCAGAGTGAGTTTAAATCAACATAAAGCAGATTTAGTATATTTTTGGCTGTGGTGCTAACACAGGGATGCAAGTGCCAGACAACAAACTATGCAACTAATGTTTAAACTTTCCGAGTTTTGGAAAATTTTCGGATGGCGACCGCAAAAATCGTTTTATCGCTGAAACTTTCAATCTTATCATCGGATGACAATGAAATTCAAACGATAAGCTGTTCAAAGTATATATGTAGCGGTAAGACAGTGTTTTTCATCTATTTGCTTTGTGTAAGAAATGGTTGATCCGATACAACAAAAATGTGTAATACGTCTTTAGTCTGAAATTAATTTTACCCTCGCTCTGTTCATTCTTGCCCTCTACCAGAATGCCTAGTTGAACTTGCTGCATATAATCGAAAGTCTGCGTTGAACGGGATGGATCACTTTTGTAAAGTTTTCTAATTGGCTTTCTGACAGCGCTAAGGCGTCAGGCCGAAAAGCGGTGTGCTACGGGCCTGCGGGTTTCAATCCCGCCAGTGCCAAGTGTGAATGCGTGTGATTGTCTATGAGGGTGGCAAATGGGCCCAAACTGGTGGCCTAATGCTGGCCGCGTTCCCGGCAGCCCTCTTCACTAACCTAGCCTAACCTATATTTTGCCAACATACTACTGTGGGCAAAAAATAGTAAGACTTTGTTCATAATTTTAAAATTCTTTATTTATTCTGCCAAATCTATTTCGTCCCCCTTAAAGTAATCCCCCCGGCCGCAATACACTTATGCCAACGTTTTTTCCAATCCTCGTAACAGTTGTTAAATTCAATTTCCGGAATAGCCTTCAATGCGCGTAGCGATTCACGTTTAATGTCTTCAATTGACTCAAAACGGTTTCCCCGGAGCGGTCGCTTGAGTTTGCTGAACAGCCAGAAGTCACACAAAACTAAATCAGGCAAATACGGTGGTTGTGGAACGATATTGGTTGAATTTTTGGCGAGAAACTCACGAAGAATCAATGCGGTATGCGACGGTGCATTATCGTGGTGCAAAAAACAAGAGCTGTTGGCCCATAATTCCGGCCTCTTTTTACGAATTGCTTCGCACAAACGACGCATAACACTCAAATAGTATTTCTTGTTGACAGTTTGGCCAGTCGAAAGGAATTCGGAGTGCATCACACCTCAATGATCGAAGAAAACTGTCAACAAGACCTTGATTTTTGACTTACTTTGACGTGGTTTTTTCGGCTTCGGCTCATCTTTGGCACGATATTCGGCTGATTGATCGTCTGTTTCTGGGTTGTAAGCGTAGATTCAAAACTCATCGCCAGTTATAATACGTTTTATGACATCCTGGTAGTCGGAAAGCATTGTTTGACTGACGTCAACGCGACGCTGTTTTTCAAGAAAATTGAGTGATTTTGGAACCAATCGTGCTTTTACTGTTCTTAGGCCCAAATGATCTTTTAAAATGGTTTTGACTGATCCTTCCGATATTCCAACGATATCAGTAAGGTCTCTGATAGTTAATTGTCGATTCTTGAGCACCAATTTCTTGATTTTATGGACGTGTTAATCATCAGTGGATATTGATGGTCGTCCTGGACGTGGTTCGTCGTCAACGCGTTCTCGACCCTCTTTGAATAATTTGTACCAATCAAAAGCACTTGCTCGCGACATACAATTATCACCGAAGGCCTTTTGCAACATTCTGAACGTTTTGGCACCAGAAATTTCATTCCGCACACAAAATTTAATGGAACTTCTTTGTTGAATAATTTCACTCATTGTAAAAATCGCCGAATGCACTTTTTGTACTTCAGAAAGACAAGCGTATACTAAACACTTCTGATTACTTTGATGTGATATTTGGCACAGATGTCACTGACAGTCATACAAATGTAGAAAAAAAAAATTTCGACGAATGGATTTCCGCGCGAAATTTAAATTAAAAAGTCTTACTATTTTACCCACAGTAGTATATTGATCAAAGAAATACACATTCAGCCCACTAATCAAGTTGTTTCAAAAGCCTTCGATATAGTAAGTATTATTTTTAAGCTTAATTTTTAAATCTTCAACGGTTTTTTTTGTGGGGAGAATATTTTGCAGCTTTCCGAATTTCCATTTAAAATTTTGATCACATATTTATTAAGTTTGTCTTACTAATCAATATTCAAGCTGCTAATCTATAAAATCGTATATATCACCATAAAAAATAGGTTCAGAAATAATTTATGAGCATAAAGGTCAGATGATAAAAATAGCTCAATCAAGTCTATAGTGTATTCTTCAATTCTCTCCACTACGTTCTTCAAAAGTTGATGGCATAGTACTCGTATTTCATGCATGCTTATAAAATAAATTATAAATAAATTTAAAAAGTATTTTAACAATAAATTATTCAAAAATAAATAACTGCATAACAATTTAAAATCAGCTCTTATTAAGGAACTGATTTTTCTCTCTTAGAATTATTGCATTTCACCGCTTAGCTTGATAACAGATAACCATATAATGGGCATTTATTTTCAATACTTATCGCTCTTTAATACTTCGCTATTTACGACATCTAAAACTTACCACTATTTGATTGATGCAAGTCTACGAGCGCCACCAGGTAATTACTGTCTAAATAGCCTATTTGAGCTCATAGTTATAGTAGGTCATTTTGTTACGCTAGTCAAGATATCCTTTTGTTCTTCACAAATATTCGTCTAAATTGTGACCATTTTTCAGACCGAAATGAATGTTGTCCGCATCACAGTGCGTATTGCCAGCACTCATCAATCTCAAATATGACTTGCAAACTCCCATTATTTAAATCACATCTCATTTATCTTGCACGGTAAGGCAAATTATTTATCTTCTCCCGTTTGTTCGTTCATTTGGTTTCTGTATCTATTCAGGTATACACAAACATATGTATGTTCAGAAATACTACCCATGCAGAATACTAAAGCTAAATGAACAAGCTACGCATTCAAACGAAACCGTCCTTCTACCAGGTAATTTCTTTATAAATTAACCTAATTAAAATCAGTCCTTTCTGTGCTATCATGATATAGTGGGGCGATGTGTTTGTATAAAGGAAAATATATGGAGCTCAGCATTCATCAGTTTCTTCCATATAGGGAGAACGGTTCCGTTTGAAACGTGATTCGAAGCTTGAAAGTACCTGATTCAATGAGAATCCACTTTCTAATCCATCCACTCTTACGGCATATGGAATTTAAATTTGGGGCTTTCCTTTGTTAGTATGTATTTTGAGCGGCAGTGTCAAATTAAAGATACTCGGCAATGTGTGGAATTGTTGGTAAGATACGCTCTTATTAAAGATTTTCGAATTCGTCGTCGACAATCAAACATATATATGTCATTGTATAAATACACATATATATCCGATTTCGTGACACACTTCTTCAGCTCAGCAAACTAGGATTTACTGAACTGAAGAAAATTTCACCATTTCAACATACTCATGCATGAATGCTGAAAGAGGGCTCTGTTGAGAAAAGAATATATATATGCATGTACTTTTTATCCACCACCAACTGTAAAGTATTTCCTAACTATAGACAAAGAATGGGGTTAGTCTGAATTCCGCTGTTAGTAATAAATTGACCATTCCCGAGTAGGGAATGAAGGATCTGTGGAAGGGTCCGAACCACACTCTCATCGCAATTTTTTCTTACTTTAACAAAATGAGGATACATTAGGCGTGACATAAATGGCTAATTAGTTGTGGTATGGTCGTTAGTTTTTCACTTGTATTCACCAACACCCATAACAAAATATTTCATATTGCATGCAATCGAATAACTTCATTTGTCACAAACTTTCCCCTCAGGCAGTGTCAAGCACTGGTATGAGAGAAGTATTAGCTTCACAGAATCAAAAGCTGTATTTGTGATTAGTAATTATAACAAATACGACATGTCATTGATAAACAAGTGTAGGTACGATTTTAATGGTTTGCTAATGATTTCAAAACATTAAAGAAAAATATCATTAAATTACTGATTATTCGTTTATAAGCTAATTTTCAATTTGAAATATCTTTCGTCTTCATTATTTGGTTTCATCGTCTTCAGTTTTTATTGTGCTTCAGCTCAAAACCCATAAAACTCGTTGGCAAGCGAAAACCAAAGTTATTTTTAGAAACCACAGCTGATCCGAAATAAAATGAAAATAGATTTTCGCCTAATATGGTTTTGAATAAATTTGGTGACCATCGGGCTCCTGAGTCTACGCAAAAAGTGTTCCCAAACTTTTCCGTCTTCGAAAAAAATTGCATATTTTTTGCTGACGTCACAGTTTCTTTTCGTGCAACACTTATTCCGAGCTTTCGGTGGTTTCTGATAACTGTTGCACAGAGAAATGCAAAGACCATTCTAATAACGTGTGCCTTAAAAGTTATCTGTATATTTATTTATTTTTCTGTTTTCACAGGAGCGAGCCCAATCACAAAAACAGAATCAGAAAAACCAGAAATAATTCATTAAATAGGTCAAATTAAAAAAAATGAGTTACCATAGCAATCAGTACAATACAAAACAAAGAATAATATAACTGAGATAAAAACAAAAAAAATGAAATAATGGCAGAAGAGAAAGTGAAAAACAATAATGTAAATGAAAAATTATAAAAAAAATTAAAAATTATGCGAAATTTCAAGAATTAAACCTATGATATGCCATCTAAAACCAAAGAAGGTTGATGGTAGAGGACAAAGCTCAAGTTTATTGTGTCTCTTGGGGAAACACAATAGGCGTGTTTTTTTGCTCTTCTATCCAGTAGAGAATAGAGTATATGCATTGGAAACAACAACACTTCTGCACCAGTGAATTCACTAGTACAGAAATTCTATTCATCATTTGTAGTTCACGTGCTGAGCTATAGAATGTGCTGACAGAAAAAAGAAAAGCTCAAGAGAAGTTGTATTTTTTTCTGTGAGGTGGCTTTGGATTTTTCATGGTTATGTTGAATGTTTTGGTAGTTAGGAAATTAGAAAAAGCCCTCATAATGTGTAGAAAGTTAAAAGAAGTAATTTTCTGTTAATTCTTTTTCTATTTTCTATCGATTGTGGTAGTTTATACTCGTTATTTTCTCCCTTAATTTTCAGCTGTTTTCTGCTACCACAGCGAATACAGCAACCTATGTCAGTCTTAGCGAAAGCACTGCTGTTTTATACTAGATCGTTGTTTTTGCGGCATAGTTCTAATCTGCTCTGTATCGGAGCAAAAAAACGCACCTAATATTGATGAATGGAAAGAACATCAGTTTGCGCAAATTGTATTAAGAATACTGACCAAGATCTGTTTGAGCGATCAGCCACGCAAAACAAAAGCTTCGAGCCAAGGTCAGATAGTATAGGGCAGTGGAGGAGCCTGAAAATCTCCCTCGACGAGACATTAATGGGGGAATTTAGAGTAAAGGCAAACGATCACTATACTTACAATAAGATATGTACAACTTAAATAATAATGAGCGTACACGCTGCACACGTTATACGATATCACCTAAATAGACAAGGTGGGGAGACCAAACCTGACAACAATATTGGATGATGCTACGCACAAGTGACAAGAACAAATGGATGGAAGTAGCGCAGTTATTGAAACGAGAAGAAGATCTGAAGACGAAGCCGGACAAACGAGAAGCCTTGGCAGCTAAGTATGTATGTTATGTGTTTATCAGATTTAAGCATTGAGTCGAAAATGATCCGGATAAGAATAAGGAAAACATTCGAGAAAACATTTTACAAGTACATATGTATTAGACATTAGGTGACATATATTTATTCTGAGTAAGAAAGTTCCTTGAGCACAACACACTCAAAGCTCAAAAAACATGCTGCAACTAGTAACAATCGTCAGCGAATCAATCACTCTAAACATCTTAAATAGAAGGCACGGAGAGAGGATAACAAAAGTGAGACCGTCGGTAGAAACCAGAAATAACAGAGGTCTCAGTATTGAGCCTTGGGGAACCACAGAAAGAGGGCAGTATGGGGAAGAAGAACGTGAATTCACAGATACAACACAGCTACGGCCAGAAACATGGGATGAAAACCAAGACAAGAGAAGATCAGACACCCCAAAGCTTTGGAGTTTTAAGATAAGGAGCTATTGGTCAACATAGTCGAAAGCCTTAGCAAAATCAGATTATACCACATCAACTTGCTTCTGCTAGTCAAAGGTGGAAGCGACCAAATAAGTGAAGGTTAAGAGGCAAGAGATGGAAGATCCACCTTTGATAAACCCATACTACTCAGGAGTAAGGAAAGGATGAAATATAGGAAGTAGCCTATTGTTAACAACTCATTTGAATACATTATTACTACAAGAAAGAGTGAAACAGGACCATAATTGGATATACAACCTGGGTTATCGGATTTATGTATCGGGTAAATCTGAGTTGACTTCCAGTGGGAAGAAAAAAAACCCGGAGAGAAGCTATGATTGAAGATAGTAGACAAAGGAACATATAGGAAAGCCGAAAGAAATTTGGCGAGCAGGTTCGGAATGCCGTCGGGACCATATATTGTATGTCAGAAAATAGAGGTAAGTGAATCCACATATGCTGACCTCCACTTAAAATTTGAACTGAAATAAAGTTTACAACTCACTCAAACAATTTTGAAATTACATCACATGTCCCTAATCATCCTTATCAATTGAATTTTTTTTAGATATTTTTATATGAACCTTGTTAATTTATTTTTATGTGTTGAAAGTATTTATTTGCTGAAATTGTAAATTGGATCGCACAGCGTGTCATACTTATTGCCATCTGAAATTAATTATTGTTTAAACATCTAAATATGCTTCATTTTAAAATCCTTAGATTTTGTTAAGTAATTGTTCACGTGTTTATGTCAAATTTCTCCGATTTCTATACTTCTAGGGGTATCACCCCTTTGGTATCAACGTGATTTCAAACGTCAACTTTAGTTTTTGCGTATTCGTACCCTAACTCTGTACTAATAAGTAAAAGATCGAAAGCTTGATAATATCCATTCCAGTTTCTCATCTATCTGTGCCCAAGGTACCTAACACTAATTAAAAAGCCTCGATAAGGCAAAAGGAAAACTGAATCATTCTAATGCAGTCTGAAATTGTTGCTTGAATTTCGAAGCATTTCAAAATGAAAGACGAAGCTTTTTACTACAATGAACGAGTTTTCCGAAGCATTCGAAACCAAATGAAGGGACTCACAAAAAAAAACAATCGTATGTACCAAGCGCCCTTATATATTTTTGAATCAATAAATGTAATGTATTGACGACTCCTCTGGGGTTTCGTGGCTCCTGTGGTGCTACCAAGATATAATTTGGTGAAACTTACTGCAATGGCAGCCTTCAAACAATCAAAGCCATCTTAGCGACGAAGTTCTAATTTGCTTTCTATATTCAAAAGTACATCTTTTGTACTGTGATCACAAAAAAGAGCCAAATATCAGAATACAAATGCACCTCTTTTGGTCAGCAATGAAAAAATAGTATACATTTGGTAAGATTTCACTTTGTTCACAATAAAGAAATGAGGAATGAATTCAGTTTTCAGCTTCACCTAGCTTACAAAATAACAGGCGCATCAGCTTTTTGGATTTTTCGGATTTAATAATTTACCTTTTGTTCGAACTCGTTTCAACTAAGTCTTAAACCAAGCCACCATGCCCGATGCGGGGAAACTTAGAAGCCCAAAAAGCCGGTTCGACAAAAAGTTCCTTTAATGGGCAAACTAACTGCGGGAAAGCAACCCTTCTCTCTATGCACCGCAGGTTCTGCTTAGAAATAACAACGGTCAGCTGAAGATAAGACAGACTTTGTTCCGAGCCTACTGCAAACTGATAAAAGACAGCTTCCTTACTCCGGCTGCGGTAAATAATGTGGCTTGGTATAAAGGAATCAGGCTGGTAGCTTCGATCACTTCTTCAAGCTGGTGAGCTCCAAGCTCGGAAATTATGACTAGGCGCCAGACATAAGGTGACGCCGAAGGATAAAATATCCAGTCAGCCTAGATGCAGGCAATGAATTACCATCTTTAGAGGTACATCTGAGTTAGAACCTTATGTAGACTCCTTCTCGGCTGATAAGGCCTCTGATTTGAATTCCCTTATAGACGTCATGACTTTGAGAGTCAAAGAGGAGAATGAAGCAGCCCTAGCGTTCAAGGAGGATCTGAACTTGACTGGTGATGATAAAGATACTTCAAACGAACCTCTTCCATTTTCATGTAGCAACAGCTGCGCTGCTTCTATGCTAGTAAATATAAATTGAAAGGTCAATATGAATTGAGTTCTCTTGTCAAGAACAACAGGATACAGATTGATCACAGCGGACAGTCTGGAGAAACCACAAGTCTGTATTCTTCCCAAGAGTATCATTAAAATAATTCGCAGTTAATCTTTTTTTTAGATAAAGATGACTTGGCTGTTGCAATAGAAATCGATCGGACGACATCCTGGCTAGTTTATCACAACATGGTACATGATTATCTTCATATCTTCCTTACAGCAGGTCCTTACAACATATCTTCCTTACAGCAGCATCCAGGATATAGTAGCTGCAGCCGTTAGAGTTTGCGTGTTTCTTGTTTTAAAGGTAAGTTTGTTCAAATTGCCCTTCTTTGCCTCACTGAACCAATTGATAATTACCTCTGAGGAGGAGGTACTGGCTATTTTACGCCCAAACGCCTGGCTTCTGTGTAATGAAATATTTGAAGCTAAAATTGGTATTTTGTCAAAACTCGAAGCAGCTATAAATTACTTGCTGTACGCTTTACAGTGTTCAAAATTTTTGCTGATTGCCGATCTTTTAGAAAGATGTGAGTACATTCTACGGTACAAATGGTTTGGATACTTGGACATAGTGATATCGGAGGCAACTGTATGTGTGATGAACTGGCAAGGCTTCGAACGTTGCTGCCAGAAGTCTAATGCCATTTCTCGATTAATACACCAGCGTAATCGGTCAAATTTGCACTTGCAAGTCTTGAGCTGAGGAATCATGCTTTGATTTATCATCAAAAAATAGATGTTCATGGAACTTTTGCAATGGGATGAGAAGAGGCGGAAGAACAATCGGATTAAAAGAAAACAATGAGGAGTAATCGAATGGGATGATAAGAGGCTACAAGTGCGATCACAAATGTAAAAAGAAAACCAAGAGCGAAGAAATCAAACTTGACAAACTTCGATAGCATGTTTTATCGAATTGAACACTTTAGCAGTCTTATACACATTGCTGATTCAAAGTGAAAACAGTATTTGTGACCGCCAGTAAGTTTGGTATGGTTGACTTACCTTAAGTGAATCAATGCTGGCTTGTTGACTACAGTATTCTCATCTTAGTATCAAAATTTTTTAGATTCTTTTTAAGAAACCTTAGTTGGACGAAATATGCATTACATCTCTATTGATTGGAAATATGTTTCTGGGATCCCACAGCAAAAGGGAAGTACAGGTTGAACCACTGAAATAGTACCGGGAGAAGTTTTGAATTAGTGAATCAAAGATCAGCTCGCATCACGGCTTTCCTGGCAAGCAACAGTAAAAAACTAGCCAAGATGGCACCAATATTGTTACAGAATTTCAGATATTTTTTTTAGTTTGCTCTACAATGCATCAATCACAGCTGCGATGGTAATTATGATCTTTTTTCAAATTAATATAATGGTCATGAATATCATGTTAATGACAGTCTCTACCGCATTCGCGTATGTACTTTCACTCTGAAGCATAACGAATGCAATGAATTCGGGCCATCGTAATTTATTAATATCAATTAAATTGCTCCACGCACTCAAAACCTCACTGATTCCAAACAATTCCGTTCAGTCCGTTCACAGATTTTTTCTCGAGTCCCCGAAGCTTAAATAAAATGCACAAACATTAGCTAAATACAAGATTCAATTGCACCACAAATCTGTCAAACTTGACCAAAAATCAACTTTAATGGCTCATTTTAAGCCGCATGATACCATGTCCCAAAGAGAAACAAACCCAGCGTATAGTATCTCAGTTACAACAGGGAGATATCCCAGTGTGCCGAAGAATTATGGCCCAAGCACTGGAAATTAAATTTACACAGGAATGGAAATTATAAATTTTGTCTTATGTCTCTCCTGTCACGTCCTTTCGATTGCGTACACTACGTTCGTAATGCGAATATCGAGCATACGTATATATGCCTGCATGATCGTCAGCACACCAGCAATTATTTTATGCAAAAATCTTGCGTAGATAGAAAATATTGTGTTTGTATATCGATTCCTCTTATTGGCAGCGTAGGTTGCCAGTCATCTTTCAGCTTTTAACTTCACTGATTCGAATAAAATACAATAAAAAATCGAAAAACATTATGCATAAAATTTGTAGTTTGTAGACCGGAGAGGTCAGCGGCGACACAGCACAGTATTTATAGCATTGACTGTTTGCATAAGGCTCTGCTGCTGGTAGCGTCAAATTTACGCTTATTCGCAGTAATGTTTATGATGATACGGAGAAGATCAGTGATGCCAGATTTGGCAGGGAGTGATATGTAGAGCGTTTCTATTAGGAGTGCCCCAAAACGAGACCAAACGAGCCTTAGTTTCACTGCCTTCCGTGTTTACTAAAATAATAGATGCGCAGCCTAAATGATAATTTTTCGTCAAGGATCATTTAAGTGATGTGTGTCATTTGGTAATTTGGACTAATTACCTCTAAATGACCAAATTATCAATGATGTAGAGTTGTCCAATATAATACACAATCTCCTTGTAAAAAGTCATTTTTCGCATTAAAAAAGAAGAAGAAGACAGCTTTTGGACATGTCAAATTTAGGTTCTAAATATTTAAAGAATTTTAATGCTGTTCTTGCCCGGTCTGTACAACAACTTCATTAATTAGAACATAAAAGAGGCAACAGACACTTAAAACACTTTCAATTTCTCTATTTTTCAACAACTGATAGCTTTGAGTGACAGACATTCAGTGACAGTATTCATCATTTACGCAAGGGCTGTGTATGAGCAACTTTTAAATTACTAATTAAGGTGTAAATGTAATTAGTAATTTAAGTTCCTGTCGGTCTAGGCTCTTACACTTTTACAGTTTTAAACTTTTATCATTAGATAATGTCAAAAAGCATCAAGCTCATTGATGTACTCTAGTAAGTTAAAATGAATTTCCATTGCGTTAGAGACAAGAACATAATTTTTGTCATAATTTTAAAGATTTCGGTTTTTATTTTAATGTTCAATATAATGGTTAGTTTTTTTTTTAGTGTAGCTTGGTAGCCTAGTGGCTAAAGCACTGGCTTTTTGTGTGTGAAGTCCTTGGTTCAAATCCAGGTTCAGATGAGGGACCGCGCGTCAAGCTTTGAATTTACCTAGCTCTAAATAGGAACCTGAATTCAACGAGGTCGTGGCACTAATCGCTACACACTCATATACACTTTGATTGTAAATTTGTGATGAAGCTTCTTTCCAGCTTCAACCTCTAGATCCGTTCAAAGGTTGTCGAAGGATTACTTTACTTATTTTTCCTTTAGTAGTAGTTTTCATTTTAGTTTAGATCTACCTCAAACACGCAACGAAATTCCTTCGCACTGTGTAAAAACCTTCTTCAAATAGCAGATGGATAACAACTACCAAATAACTACTTTCAAAATTCGTAACTTAAAGCCCCAGTTATATGTTGTTGATTCAGGTTCGCTCCCAATTTTAAATGAGACGGCTTTAATGCTAACAGTATTTACTTATTATTCATAACTGTTTTAGATCATTCAATTGATACGCAAAACTTTCTCGCATATTCAACCAAAAGTCGTCCACACCATTCTTGTTCTACTTGTACTGGCAGCACCTTGAAATTATCATAAAAACACCGAAGCGGTGATGATCTTAAGGTGATCCCGAGGACAGACATAGTGGCCGCTTAAGTGATCACCCAATAATATCATGAACAACAAAACGATTTAAGATAAGTTACAATTGCTGATACTGTATTCCGATGCCGATGATGATGCCAACGATGCCGAGCAGTCAGTAAACACTTTATGAAATGTCTTTCCAGATAAGATAACCTCCGCAGCTGAGGTGTGTGATCACTTCAGGCCGTCGAGTTCTCCACAAAGGTCTGCGATCCGCAATGCGTAGTGGACAGATTGCCCGTGATCAAGCAGGGATTTAACCGGCATATGGTGTTGAGTGGATCATTTTGGTAGGATAATTCAATTTACATGAAGCACGTATTATGCAAAATCTTGCAGTACTCACGCATTCAGTCAATCATAATAAGACTCCAAATTATATCAGTTTGTTGAAATAAGCTTCTATAATAGAATATGCAATCTATTCCATTGCCAACTGGAATACAAACTCACCGGGTACTACCGTCTTCATTCCATTAACACCCGAATCCATGATCGGTCGAATCTTTATTGCATTGTTGAAATTTGTTCTTTGATGCCTTGAATCTCTCAATTCCTCCGTCCGAGAAACTTCTCAACTCAATGGAGATTAATCGACCGTAAAATCGCCTTTGAGAAAAAAATCGATGTTGATTTAGTTGTATAGTGGAATGTGGATGATCCGATATTTAAACCAATATTCCATAATCATAATAAATACATGTGGTAGCTTCGTACTGTGATACCCGTTCGAGAGACGATAAAAAGAACCCATAAGTCACTGCCCATTGTGCCACGTACAATAATGCCATGAAATGTTAAGCAGTTATTCGGCTATTTCTCGGTACTTTACTTATTGGAAAGCTTCCACAAGCCATTAAATGTGTCAGTAGCAAACTATTAAAGAACCAAATGAGATATGAACGTGTCCTCAAACTAATAGAAGTCGACAGTCACTTAAGACCTTCATAATGCACTTGGCTACCGTGTAAGGCGAATAATGCCACAACATGGCATAATACTCGTACTCTCTTGTTCAGGTATCGTGCTATAGCTGTGAGGAGCTTTATGAATAGGGGCTTTCATAATCGAATGGGTATCGACAGGTGAATAACGTGATGCATTACGAAGATAAATTGATAACAATTGTAAATCGGAATATCCTCAGAGACATGATAAGGTGTTGTAATACTCAATAGATACATAATAGATTCGCATTGTTTAATAGCACTTCTGATAGTAAAGATTCGGATTTTAGTTAATTAAACTTTGTATTACGTATGCCAGTAAACTCTTTTGTTCAAGTTAAATATTTTTGAGTTTCCGTGCTTTCCGGCAATTATATGTTGATGAGTAAAATAAGGCAATGATATGTTGATTAAGTATAATGTAGTACTAAAGTAAATAAAAATGCAAGTGGTCACATCAGTCAGGTAGTTATGCACTATGAGCTGATGGATGATGAGAAACGTTGCATATTTTTGAAACTACTAAGTTAAAAATTCAATTTGTGATAGTATCGCAATGAGAACATTTGACTCATAAAGCCTCCGATGTAATAAATACCGGGAAATTTTTGGGTGATCTAGTTTTTTCGCCATATTTGGCACCCACGTTGGGCGCTTGTTAAAAATCATGACAATCCGTTGTTTGTCTTGAGTTATAAAACCGAAATCTTTTCTACTCACGGCACATGCCATCATACAAACTAAATAATAGTTCTTCTGTGACTTAAAGTGTGCATCAAGTAACAAGAACACAACTTAAAGTGATTTCGAAAAATAAGTTGAAATCTTCATCCCAAGACTTGCGTATGAAACTCAATTAAAAAGTACTATGAGCTATATAACGGTAAGACTGAGAGAAACTCCAAACCAATTGATTTAACGCAAGATAATCAGAAATCGACCCAAAGCGCAGATGATGAGGTCTATTAAATTTAATTTTCCTTCTCTCATCTTTGTTATGGAACAGGAATCCCTCTACTATCTTGGGCTTACAGAACACGAACTTCCAAAAGACTCTAGCGCATCTGAACCGCTAGAAACACTAATGTTCGAAAAACAGCAGAAAAATCGTGTAGATTTTGAGTGCATATTCTACCACACGAGCTGCTTATTACAGCCAAACTGTGTCAAACGCCACGTTTTACTTTGGTCTCAAGAATGCATTATAACTCATATGGTGGAAGGTTTCAGATATTACCACTGGCATGAATTTCAAAGTTTATGAGAGCAAAACACGGGTTAATTATATTCGTTATCAGTTGCTTATTTCACAAAAGTTTGAAAGCAGCATCATATAACATCAATGAAGAAAATGCTCAGTGCCTGCAGCACAGTAACTGAAGTCGGTGTTTGGGGCTGTGATTCGAAAAAATTTTAGAATTTAGGGAATTGAAACATTGGTTATTTATTTTCATTGTAAATGTTTCCGGTATGAATACTAACTGTAAGCATTTATTTATACAAGAATAGCACTACCGGCTCGTGCTGGCAACCTTTTGCCAGTATCAAAGCCAAAAATATATCACATCTGCTTCATGTTGAAATTAACCTACCCTGCAAATTTCGTCTCAATCCAATGACGGCGTTCGAAGTTATAGGAGTACAAAGAATTTTCGGGTAACCAGTCGCAAAATTTTTCAAATAATCGAAAACTTAATATTTGCTGTTTATTGTCACTACAACATCATTACCATTTGAAAATTTTACGATAAAATCGCTTAATAATGATATTGCAAATAAACACAAAACAAACAATAGCTGGCAACCCTAATGTGGCTTTTTAACCAAATTCGGCCTGAAAAATGACTGTAATAGGTTCCATTAATTATATGAAATTCGGATTGATTTCATGATTGCACTGGAAGCTATAGGGCAAAAAGCTTTATTTTCCTGAGAGAATTTTCAAAACCAAAGACACAAAAATTATCATAGCTGGCAGCACCAGTCGAATTTTTCAACCAAATTTCTTCCAAACACGGCTTAAAGTAAGGTTCAGCTACTGTGTCAATTTCATAAAAATCTAGTAACTGAATCAGAGTTCATACGGCAAAAAGCTGTTTTTTTGTGTAATTTTTCAAGATGGCACCACTGGCACAGAGTTGCCCACAATTCAAAATCGCTTCTATCAGACCTGGTCCTACTTAAGTCAAATGCATTCTGCAAATTTCCGTTGTATCTGATGATTGATTCGTGAGTTCCTGTGAACAGAAGTTTTTGATGCTAAAAATATAGGTAAATTGGGAAATGGTTACCGTTCTTGTCCGAGATGAAATTTCCAAAGTTTTACTTTGACTGTGTAGATAAAGCATGAGATTTGTATACAAGTTAGTCTTTAGTGTAAAAAACGGACATTTTTTAGGAGATTCGATGGTTTGAATGTTTTGACTTTCAATGCCTGCTGTAGCTTCAGGGTTGCCAGCTTGTTCAAAGAAAACTATCCAAGTGTGCAACTTAACAAAATTAATATGCACAGTAAGTTTCATAATGATACATTTCACATAATGAATAAATTTCACAATACAGGTTCATGTTATTCAAAGTTTAAAGATATAACTTTTATGCTGGAGTTACAACCAATGCAACATAACATTGTTGTCATGCTTTGTCGGTGGAACGAGTTACAATCAATGCAATACAAAATTAACCGTCATCTGCCATTGGCTATATTATCGAAATTGTTGTTTGATAATATGGATCCTTTAAAGTCTCGGAAAGTGATATCAGTAAGTATTTTATCCTTTAAAAGCTGCAGAAATGCAAAAATGAGACAAAAATGCAAATTCTGATTTTCATTTGCATATGACATTTCCCATTTCCCAGACTCTCAAAGGAACAGGTGGAATTGGATATTTTCAAAAATGTTGTTGCTATGCCGAGTTTGAGGTTTGAGCAAATTTTGCTGCGCAGCAAAGTTGTATTGCATCATTGTAACTGCTCTCATACGTTCTCATGTGTTCAAACTCGTTTTGCTGCGCAAAAATGTCGTGTTGCATTGATATTAACTCCAGTATTACAAAGACTCTTTCATTTAGAAATGCATCTTAATCCATCCAATGCCCAAAACAAATTATGCATTAGCTATGACAATTTCCGGACCTATCAATTTTCTTCAATTTTTTTTCATGTCCCTTGAGCAATGCCTTTATAATCCTTTCATGAATGATAAAACAAATAAAATAGCAAATCAACAAAATAGCCATCATACAAAAGCCCTTTACGTTGATAAGTCTTCATTGGGTTTTTTTGACAATAGTGTTAGAAACACAAAAAGAAGTGCATGCTTTTCGTACACACTGCTAGAGAGCTTTTAGTCATGTGAATCTCAATCTCCTGTTTTACAAAATGACCCACCTGAGTTTTTTTTGTTGGCTTGAATCTTATCTGTCACCTATTCTTGTTTCTAACGCTATGGTTTTGTATACCCATTATCTTCAAACCCCAAAACTGGTATTCCGCATTGCTCCATGCTAGGTCCATAGCTCTTTTTGTGTTATGTTAACTATCTTCTTGTTTGTAAAAGTCTTTTTGCTGCACTGCAAACGTAACTTAGAGTGTTCTGTGACCATAGTTAATTGTTTGGTACTTGAGGCGGTGAGGACTATGAAATGATTAGTCTCACGCCTCATTTTTCCTTTGATTTAACCTAGTTACTTACATAGGGATACATTAATTTAAAGCCCAGTGCTTGATCCCCCGTTTGAACGTAGATTCAAACCAGGAGCCTAACACATTAACGTAACACGAGCTTTGAAGAACTGAGCTAATTTATTGATTGCATAATCATATTTATATATGTATTAATTATTTTTGTTTTTTTTGTATCTGTAAGAAAATGTACCTATTTAGTTTTCGTACCTGCTGTACCTAGTTAGCCATTTCCGCGTTGTCCTACATAATGTTCTTCTCCCTGGTCAGGATTTGTTTCGCTATTGCTGATCTCATTAAAATCGGGTTCCTTTTCCGAGGCTACTTCCTGGTTATGGTCCGTTAATCTAACACCAACTTATCGTTTTGTTTCGCCATTGTGTACTTTGTTGCTTTCCGGGCAAGTAATTCTATAAATATCACCTTTTTTTCCTTTACGTTCCATAGCTCAGAACCAAATTTTTTAGCCCTACCGGTCAGAACTATTTTTATATCAATGCGTTAAATGATTTCTCGTGCCTTTTTGAAAACTGACGAAAAAATTAGTCGTTGTTTTTTTATTTTCCTGCGTAAAGAGCGTCGTTTGCCAATCACGCTGTATTTTTTCTTTGTCCTTTTTGATAAGATTTCCAATTATTTTCCCGTCAAATTCATTTTATCTTGCAACATTTTCAATGTAGTTAGCTTCCGAGTTAAAACTTTCCTGATCCATAGGCACTGTTAATAGCCGGTGAATCACGAATTATAGGGTGCTATTTTGTGGATTTTTTATATTCTTGGGTTTTACGTAGGCTTTCGGTTGACATGAAACCAAATCTAAGAAGGGTATATTTTTGTTGTTTTTTACTTTCATTGAAAATTGGATATATTTATGAGCTTTTCTCAAATTCTCCAAAGTTTCTGCTAAAGAATCTTTTTTCATGTTAGCTAGGACGTCGTCTACATTTTCCATGACAGTCAGGACGTCACAAGCGAACCACCTTAATTTTTTTAAGTCTGTTCATAAATATTTTACTCATAAAAGGTGAAAAAGGATTTACGATGGTGGCACCTTTAATGACTTCGAATTACGTCCCTGTCCAAGTAAAGTAATTTTTTCTCATTCAAATCAAGGTAAGTTTCAAATAGTCTTTTACCCCCTTTCTCCTTTCCGATGGACTATTCTTATCTAATAGCCAGTCTTCAAAGAACGCAAGTGCTTGTTTTACCGATACGCTGAGGATCAGAGCCTGGACATCAAATGCTACAACTAGCTTATCTTGCTCTATCGTTGCCAAGCCACTTTATCACCTCCTCTCAATATCTAAATAACCTTTTACTAATCTTTCCCGAGGCCCAACATTTGTCTACAATCCATTTTGCGATTTTCCTTGTTAGAGCGCTTGTAGTGATGACAAATTCACTTAGCTTACTTCTTTGCTTGTGGATCTTTGGAAGGTGGGTTTAAGACCCGTAGTTATGCTTAGGACCTGTAGTTTGATTACCTCCCCAATAGCCCTTTTGCATTCTCTTAAGATTCTTCCCACAAGTTTGTCAGAGTCTAGTAAAGGATCTTTCCTTAGCTCATGATAATCCATGATTGAGCGATTAACGATTAATCGGTCAGATTCATTATTACCTATTTGCTTTAGTATAAAAGACCAGTTTAGCAACCAACTCTCTAAGCACTCTTTATACCCTATAAGCGTTAACCCTTTTACTACTTTCCTTTCTGATGAGTCTATTGCCTTTAAACTGTGCTTTCTACTGTTTCCAAGGAGGAATTTTCCTGCTGCTTTGATATCTACTACCAAATCTTCCAATGAAAATGTTGTTCAAAATTCAGTGCTTGGTTAGGCAGCTCCATTTGTTTTTCCTTGAGTAGGACCGTGAACTTGTTCTTCACATGGTTTGGGATAGTCTCTACAGCATTTTGTTTTGCCTATACTCAAATGAATTTTTATCATATTTATCAATCGTTTACTGGATTATTGATAAAATCATTCGCTGCGTACTAGACTTTTCCTTTACAAATTAAGTAGATCCACTCAAAATGAAGGAAAGTTGCATACTTAAGTGAAACTTAAATAACTTCCTCGGAGGCATTGGGATAGATTCACCAGCACTACATTCCAAAAAGATCACAAATTTTAAATCATAAGTTAATTAAATATTATAAGTTAATTAAGTATTAGTACATAAGCCAATTTAGTATTAAATATCCTGCTCCCGTTCTGAAGCTGCAAGCAAATAAGAAAAACATTCCAATACCACATACACATAATTAGCTTTTAGAAACTTAAGGGGGGAAATACATGTAAAATGGAAAAGAAATTGCTAATTTCAGATTGACTTAAAATATATATATTGTTCATTCAGAAAATTTTTAATATTAAATCCTGAAAGTACATATCTTATAGTAAATAAAAAAATTTTTTTTAAAAACTTTAACACAAAATGGAGGCGATGGAAGCAAATGAAAAAAACACATCAAAAACAGCCTCGTACAACTTAACGCCTTTTTCGAGAAACTTGCAGCGTTCAGAGAAAGAAAAATATGCTAATGAGATCTATAATTCATAGGTGAACCAATAAAATTTAGAAAAAAAAATCAAATTTTTACATTAATATTAGATTAAAAAAAAAATCGATTTTTTTTTCAAAAAAATCACGTTTTAAACATTGGTAAACTAATTATTTTTCCGAAACTACAAGAAAATGTAGGTTCAACGATGAGATAATACTCTTTTGTACATGTGATATAAATTTGAGCCGAATAGGTTCAATATTTTTTGAGATATCTTGTACGGAAATTGAAAAAGTACTACTTTGAGAAAAACGCGTTTAAAGTTCTAAAGCTCCACCGACCTGGGGAACGCCGCGCTGTCTATAACTGGCTATAACTCGAGAACTAATACGAATATCGCTTCAAAACTTCTTTTGGTATATTTTAAGAGTATTTCGAACACTTTGATGCAATAAAAAAAAATCGTTTTTGTTTTGGCAGTTACATGTATCTCCCCCCTTAAGGGATTAGTCCACTGTTAAAGTGCTCAAAATGAACTTTTTTAAACAGCTACCAAAAAAAAACTATTCAAGATATCGATTTGAAATTTTACATACATCTTTATTGAAGTTAAAAGTTAACATTTTTGTTGGAAAAAATTATAAGAAAACAAAATGGCGACCACCCCAATGGATCGCCGCAGCACCGCCGAAAAAAAGCAAATTACGCCTCGTACGCCTCTTGGACAAAATAAGCATCTGTGAACAAATCACCTAAAATATTTCATGAGTTTTGAGTATAAAGGACTGCACGGGCCGAAATTAAGAGCCTTAAAGCGATTAAAAAAATTTGGTATACTTTTGAACATTAGTTATCCAGTTTTTCGGGTTTTTTCAATCAAAAAAATGTTTCACAGATCGTAAACATTTTTTTTTTGTTCTAAATTTAGGCCTGTGCAGTCCTTTATACTCAAAACTAATGAAATATTTTTGGTACTTTGTTCACAGATGCTTATTTTGTCTAGGAATTTACGAGGCGCAATTTGCTGTATTTTTTTCGGTGGTGCTGCGTTAATCCGTTTGGGCGGTCGCCATTTTGTTTTCTAATAATTTTTTCCAATGAAAATGTTAACTTTTAGCTTTAATAACGATGTATGTAAAATTTCAAATCGATATCTTGAAAAGTTTTTTTTGTAGCTGTTTAAAAAAAAAATTCATTTTGAGCAGTTTAACAGTGGACTTACCCCTTAAGGCATTAACATTATAATTTAGAATAATTCTAAAAGCACACTGATCTGCCTTTCACTATTGAAGCAGTTAGGCATTTGAAAATGATTTTGCCGATACATAAAAATTTGAATTTATTTCATAGAGAAAATATTTTGGTCACCAGTTCAGTTTTATAATTGCAAAATATTTAAAATGAATTTCAATTAAGAAAATATCTTAGTTCAAGTAGGACCTATCTAATATTTTTAGTGTGAAAATCATCGGTAGGTTTGAAATTATTTTTGATTGTAATTAGCAGTCTAAACTTTTAAATACTGAAGCTGTTGCTGCACGAAGAATTTAAATGTTTGCATACTCCACCAAACCTGTTGGTCGCTTCACGAATATAGTTATTTGAGTACTTACTGACATATTATACATCATCAGCGGTTTGAAAATGTAACTTAAATTAAGTTTCTGAAATTAAATTACGTTCACCATTAACTTTTACAGATCTGAAACACATTACATCGAATAGAAGTATCGTTTTCATTCAATGAACTGGCATATCAAACTCATCTCACCCCTGTTTATTGTAGGACTTTAGTGTTCGGATACTCACCTGACTATGCTTGTCCACAGCTTCGAAGTGTGCTACAATCTACTGCAATAGTTTTTCATGTCAGACCACAACAAAGGAATCTGTTTTCGAGTGAAATGTTTCAGGCATCAATGGGAGCAATAAAGGGATGAGCTAAACATGTTGTTTGCTGTGGTTCTAAGATGGTGTAGTCATGCCAGTTATTGAGCCTGCAATTTAACAAACTACCACCTTAAGTGCCGACATGTGTCACAATCACATGCTGACTATAAGTTTAAGCGAATGCACGTATCCTTTTGCAGGCATTTCGAAAGGAATGTATCTTGCACGCAGTTTCCAATAACAAGGAAGTTTAGTATGAGGAATCATATTGTTCGAAAAGCATGTTTGCATGGTTTCTAGAGAAGGAGGAAGCTTTACTTTTCGTTAATTGTTTCTCAAATGAAAAACAGGCGTAAAGTCTAAAAAAAAAACAGATGTGCGTTCAAAGTGCTCTTTCATCATTAACACAATATATGATGTTTACACATTGCAAGTTTTTCGCATAAGCTGATATAATCTGTATAATGAAAGTTATTATTGTCACGAATAATCTTCTTTGACGACAAATTAATGTACCACAACAAAGTTGCTGAATACCGATAAACTTCCCAATTTACTTGTTCGGATCACTTGCACTTCCGTTTCCGCGAAATTTGCTTGAATTCTTAGTCCCACTTTGTCAATGTCCTTTCGTAGTCTGCACACCTCAATAGCGGTTAATTAAAAGTCTTAACATTTTCAACCTGACAGTGTTGTAATTAACAATCGAATTTATTTTCGAAGCATCGTGTTACTGCCATATCCTTGTCGCTTGACTTGAAAGTTTAACGGGGAGCACTATCTTTAGTGTTAATTAATAGAAAGACTGTTGGGAACGACAGCAAACAATTTTCAACTCATCCGAAAATCTGCGGTATGGTACTCGTAGCAGAGTCTTGATTTCTGTTGGTCGTATGTGTTGAATTATCGATTTTCAGGAATTGGCTGAGATTGAAATTCTTGCCTGAATTTTCCGATAATTTATCATTGTATTGTATATAGACCAGAAAAGTTGTAGCAGGTTTGTTGGTAAGAATCACTAAAAAATAGAGTAGCATACTGAAAAATAAAATAGACTCAACAAAAGCACGATAACCTATAGGATGAGTCATTTCGAAGGGCAATTTAAATGTCAAATGAAATGAAATTAATGCAATATAAAAAATGATTATGCATATGTATGTGCTAGATACTTTTCTACCACCATCAACTGAGTAACGACCTGTAAGACTAAAAGAGACACCTTCACGGCTTTTTGCAACAAGATTATTAGGTTCCGAGAACTGTTAAAACCTACGGAATCCTTCAAAGGTGTTACGGTAATCTGTTTCAGGATTCCAAGTGGGAAAAAGACTGTCAGAATCGTACGTTCCTTCTATGGTGGTGGGGTCATTGGGAGATGAAAGCTGGCAATTATCTCAGCTGTGATTCAAGAGCGCGAAATCAAACCTGAAGTATAAAAACTGTATCTATGGATATTCCATACACACAAACAAAACTGAATCATCAACGATTACTTCCCGAGGAAAGTCACAAGGAGAGAACCACTTCCGAAAGAGTTCAAAACCAATTTGATCGCTAATAAAAGTAAACGACATAACGTACTGTGAAGCGATCGAAAAACTCTGGGTCTCGAAGCTTACTGAGGGATCTACCTTGGGGGCTTCTGTAGTTTGAAAATATGCAGCGGTGCTATTAAGCAGAACAGTCACACAGCGAAGCGCCACCGGACTTAAGGGTGCACTATTGGCTAAGTGATGACTAAGGTTCTAAGCAAAGTAGCAACTGATGCGGAGGATAGCAAACTCAAGCTTTCTCAAGTCACTGGAAAGAAAGCACAAACTAAGCCACTTAGCAGAGTAGCAATCAGAAAGGAACGAAATTACCCCAAATTATTTCAGACCACAGCCAGAGAACGGTCATCTGAGTCTTTTTAAGGAAAAATCAGAGCACCCAATACTTCAACAAGATAGAGGAGAAGCGAGGAGCCAGCAGGGTGGTGACTTCCGGGTCCAAGGGAAAACCTGAGATCACTAAAGTAAAACCAAATCTTATGGTCACGTGTAAGTCTCCTTGAGAAGCAAGCTGATTAAAGTTCAGAAAAAGAAATAACAGCACGGTTCTTCAAAGATGTGGCTGCAAGTCACCTTAGCTACATAAGAAAACATAAAGCAACTGGAATGAAAACTTGGATGGGAATCTCCGAAGAACACCCGGAGTTAGACATAGTGGATGAAGCCTTCGTTCATAAACTGGCTGTGGATAAGATGAATTTGCTCAGCTTGATCACTTTTCTTGACCGTTTTTAATAGGAGATTGTTCGCAATGATGTAACTTAAACAAAAATCGTTGGCCGCTGATCTAGTTGTTGCAACAAGAACAGTGTTTGTAAGCGAACTCAAATGGGAGTCCAGGGATAAAATGCATGCCAACATATGGTTGATCCACTTTAGGCCGATGATGATCATCTCAAAGTGTGGGCGGTTCAAGTGAAACTTCACAACAACTGCGCAATTATGACTTACCTACCAGGACCATGGCTTACTCTGGCAACACTGCTGAAATCTTATCCAAAAGAGTTCAGAATCCGAGAAAAGCACAAAGCGAAGTTTACGTTAGGAAAACAAAGAGATACTTCAGGCCATTGAAAGACCTGACCCTCATCAGTTCAGGACAAATGAACGGAGAGGTGAAGCGTTGAACGTATTTCAAACATTTTTGCCCGGAGAAACCCGTAAGAAAAAGCGCTACCCTATTTCAGAACGACGATCCTGTGGAACACAGAAGCCGCACTCGAAAAGTATCCAAGGGAGTTTAAAATAATATCAGCAGGAAAAAGGAAATATGATGAGCCGCACGAGAGCCATGAAGAAGAGATTTGATGATGAGAATTGAGGAATCAAGGGAAGTATTTATTTATTTATTTATTATTGTCTGAATCAATAGATACAAACCCAACTAAAAACTAAACAAGATATAAAGCTATAAAAAACAAGAAAATAATGATAATAAAATATGGCACAAAAACTCACAGGTGGAAATACGAGACTTGAGGAATAATGAGCGAGTAAATCTACTTTGCACGGACTCTACAGCATCAAATAGGAAACGATAATGAGGTCACAAAATTTGACAGCAATATTCGAGGACATTACGCACGAAAGTGACGTAGGCGTACAAACGAAGAAATATCAGCAAAAAATCATTCCATCCTACTGCAAAAACTTTATAGTGCAGGAATAAGGGATATTATTTTGAATTGGTTTCATTCCTTTCTTTGCGATCGAAAGCAGAAAGTTAAAATAAATGACATCTTGAGTTCTGCAACGACTCTAAATATTGGAGTTCCTCAAGGCTCGGTCCTGTTTCCAGTATTATTTCTGATTTTTATAAATTCACTATTTTCTGAAAACTTTTATGGGAAAATTACAGCTTTTGTAGATGACGCTATCCTGTCCTATTCCAGTTTCAATTACTTTGAAACATATGTCAAAATGAGTCACGACCGTGAAATTTTAAGATATTGGTTCAGTCTCCATAAACTAAGGCTGAGTGACAATACAAAATATATGATATTTAACCTAGTGAGATCAGTTTGTGTTGATTTAAATTTGACTTTCCACGCCCCAAACTGCTTAAAATATCTTTTTTCACCAATGAGAGCTGAAGTCGAGGTTTTTTATTCTTTTGGCCAAAATGCGAGCTGTTCTCCATACTGCTTTGATTATGAAAGAGTTGACAATTTTAAGAATCTAGGAGTGTTAACTGACACCAAATTAAATTGGAGAGATCACACCTTGTATCTGAAAGCATATTTTAACAATTTGGTCAGACAATTGTATCACATAAGCCTATATTGTCCCTTTTCAGTTTTGAAACTAGTTTACTACAGTCTGTTTTTGTCTAAACTACAATATGGATTAAGCTGCTGGGGACGTACACATTTTAATAAACTGGAACCTTTGATTGTAAAACAAAAACTTGCCGTTCAAATTATTTTCAAAGTTCACTGCAGAATGCCAAGTTTTAATTTATTTCAAGCACTAGGTACACTTCCATTAAGGCATTTGTATTTTTTTAAGGTTTTAAGTATTTTCTTCGAGAACTCAGGTTATCAAACACCAAGAGTTTATGTTTCAGCTAATCTACGGGTTAACACTAAAAATTTAGTGGTAGTTCCCATTTGCAATAAATTGCACTTCAGTCGCTTTTACAACATTGTTGCTCCTCATCTATTTAACCTTTTGCCACAAAATATTAGGGGCGAGTCCAGAAAGACAGCGTTTTGGAAAAAAGTCAAATCCTGGCTCTTTTCTATTAATCACTTGGGCATTGAAAAACTGTTGAATCCCTTAATAAAATCTTTGTATTTGTTTTCATTATTGTTTTTTGCTATTTTTCTTTATCTACGGTCTTTTATTTCTTGTTAAATTTATGAGTCCCCCACCATAAATTACCAATTCATGTTTTTTTCTATCTTACTAACGGGCATTCGACTCTTGTGTAAAGCAACTGAATGCTTCGTATTTCATCTGCATCTTCTTCAGCACCATTTAAAATATAAAATATCGAGTTAGTTGTGTTTCTGTTTTATTTTATTTTCTTTCTTTAAATTTTCTATTACTTGGTGTTAGGTATAAACGTAATTTAAGTTCAGAAGATTTTGTTTGAATTTATTATAGCTGTAAGTTTATGCACATGAAATAAAGACTATTATTATTATTACTATAAGGTCTGGACGGTCTAACAATGAAGCTGCACAAATGCAAGGCCTTGGGTTTGACACGCAAGATGTGCACATTAAAATTTTATTTTGTGTCAAACACAATACCAAGGTCCATGAAATTATCAATAGAACTGATTAAAGGACAAAAAATGGAATAAGAACACGTGATGTGGGATGATTTGCAAGTAAAGCTCGTTTGGAAGCATTAAGCAACATCTACGTTAAAACAATTCACAGAGCACCAGTTCCCCAGAACAGACAAGTCATCGTGCAGCTGGGAGCTGTCATCCACTGACTCAAACAACCTGAATATTTTCAGATCATTCAAAAGACATTGGGAATTAAAAAAGGAAAGAATATCATTTATAAACAGGTGGACTAGCAGAGAACCAAGAATCGAGCCTTGCGAAACACCAGAAGCAGGAAAAAATGGGGAACAAGAACAAGAGTGAACCGTCACAAAAAAAGCACATTCATGAAGGTATGAGGAAACCCAGCAATGGAGCTGACCCAAAAAACTGAAACCATCGAGCTTTGAGAGGAAGATGTTATGGTTGACAGAGTCAGAAGCCTTGGCAAAGTCAGTACATAATACATCCACTTGCTTTTGCTTTTGCGTAACAGTATTACTGAGCGAAATTAAGTTGGAAACTGTTGACTTTCCTTTGACGAAACCATTTTGCTCAGAAGCGAGAAGAGGTTCAATTATCGGGTAGAATCTATTGTAAACAACTCTTTCAAGAAGCTTATTGAAGCAAGATAGTAGGAATATGAGGCGATAACTGGAGACGCAAGACAAATCTCAGGGTCTTAGAATGGGGAAAATATTTGCGGATATCTAGGAAGAAGGATACATACAGGAAGAAATACTAAGGTTAAAGAGGACAGATAAAGGAGGAAACAAGGGTGATGACAGTGACTTTGCCAAGATATAAGGTTAGCCGTCGGGACCACAGCTGACGCAACTGTCTAAGTTAGCAAATACACCTTCGACCTCCAACGGGTTAAAGTAGAATCGCCGCCAGAATCAGGAGGGTCCTAAGTGCTGGTCCTAGCATGCCTACTTTTCTACATAATGAAAAGAAAAATAGGGCGAAAGACTCAAACAAGTTTCTAGACATGCCACTGGAAACTCGATATAAACTAAATCGGCAGCGTGTATTAGCCAACTACGCATCGAGAAACTGATAAACACGAAACGAATAGTTAAGGGTCTCCCAAACCTTGCAAAACTACAGAAATAAATAAGATATCAATTTTCATGCTCCAAAGACCAGAGAAGATCAGCATTTCTACACTACACTGTATTTTTATCGCATGCTTCCAGTTTGGGGTGCAACTCGGGAAATCGACAAAATTCAGAGTGATGTTAATCCCAAGCCAGGAAAGTTGCATCACAATAGTTGTATCACAAAACCTTACCTGCGATTATATAATTCCTAGTTGATTGGGCATGTTTTTCTTACAATATAATCTATCATGTCTAGAAAAGTGTGAATTCAGACATTCGTAAGATTTGTAGGTATGAAAGTTTTATTTATATTTTGCTACATACATAATATTGCTATTATATTTTTAGAACTAATGCTATATCAAATTATCAATCAGTTTAGGCTGCTATAGAATTAAGTAATTAATAAGCATAAGATCATTTAGATATTTCTTTTTTTCCAAACATTTTTCTATCTCCGAGACCGATATTTTTTGCAAGTTTTTTTTTGTCCAAAACCGAAATATTGTGTTTACTTTTCCTCAAAAATAGATTTTGTATTCATTCGCATTATCTGACGAACAATTTAATGCATATATTAAAATAATTTATTAATTTTTCTTATTAGAAATTATTATGTAATCAAAATCGACCGCAACGTAAACAATAGATCTTTAATAGAACCGTTATAACATTTTATTACCATCTTTAGTATATTTTTCTATTTGTTACCTGAAACATTCTCAAATCGTCGTTGCTGTGTCTTCTGACATATTTGGTGCTATATATTTTCGAAGAAAAGAAATTCAATAGGAACACGAGCCACAGGGGGCCTAAACAAAGGCAAGTTCGTAAAATATGAACCGATAACAAAACTAAACTGCTGAAATCTTGTTAATATCCAGGGCAATAATAGTGTTGAATGTTTCATGCATACATTCAAAAACATGAATGTGAATTATATTAGATTGTGAGGAGACATATTTTCTAAGCTCGTATCCATTCATGTCTGCAAGTATAATGACATAAGATAGGTTTTATTGCTGAATTTTCTCTGGAAATGTGCTGGGAGGTTATTTCTATGCTAAGAAATGAGTTCTTGGGAATCTTTTAATTTATTTGTTTACGTGGTGAAATTACAAAAAAAAAAATATATGCTGACCATAAGCGTAAACGTAATATCATGTGAATGTAATTTGATGAAAAGCTTGTTGGGAATAACAGGTGTAATTGGAATATAGTGAAGCTATAATAATTACGTTGTAAAATTTATTAACCATATCCAGTTTTTGCTTTTCTTTTTGGGAGCATACATGACATACATACATACACGATTCTTGGACCATAGTTGATTATCACATTACAGTTCTGATTTAGTATACTATGCGGGAAGCGGATAATGTCTCACTTGTAATGTAATACAACGTAATGTCTGTCCTGTGAAGCTGACCTGAATTACCTGACTCATAACCATTTAGCAAATCATCGTATCATGCATTTTATTTATCTGCCAATAGAAACAACATTATTTATATTATACAACAAATAAATGAATTAATTTGCAAAATCTTTTTAAAATAAGCATTAGAAGCTGGTTTGATAATAAAACGATAAAAGGGATGTATGGAATTAGTTGAAAACTAGGCTTGTCATACTGCTGAATATTTTTCGGAACATACTTTTAGTTTCATTGGCAACATGTGCGGTAGAATGAGAACATTATCCGAGTAAAACCGGTTAGATCAGATATTCCTTAGAATGTTATTTATTTATTATTTATTCATTATTTATTTATTCCTTGAATATTTAACTTCAGTGATTCTCCTAATAACATCGATTGTGAAGCCAACAGAAGAAAAATTCATATAAACGCTTGCATTCTAAAGGTTTGTAGACTTATCTCAGGGCGAGAAGCGAAAATTGCTTTTATACGGGCTTAAGTGTATGAACGTGAGTTTCAGAAATTTGGTAAAACAAGCGTATTCGAAAAGAGGTCGTACCTTTTAATGAAGTGCCCATCGACTAAATAGTTAATAAGTTTCGACATTCTTTGGTTCGTTGTCTAGTGAAACTTAGCTTCTTTTAACACAAGAATTCATTTTCCCACTTGTAAGAGCGAGGTTTTCTTACGAACAATTTTCCAAAGCTCAACACTTTCATGATTACTTCAACTCGGCCATGTTACAAGCAACTTCTTGGTGTCCCAGCGTTCTATCCCTTCTGTTCTGTCAGGCTTTCAGGAGGCTATGAGGAAACCGTCCTCTTTGTTCAAGGGCAATACCAGCTCCACATATGCAGACACAACTGACCAAGCGTTATCTGATCGATCATCTCCATAGTTGATTTCAACGTCACAGTGCCAATTGCAGAAAAAAGCATGCGTCGCTCCCTTCCAAAGTGGAGGCAATGGGAAAAGGTATGCAAAGCGTCATCACTTTATTAAGCACAATACTTACATGGCTGCGTCCTGGCTTTTCCCATTCTGTGAAGATATTTCTTAAAATAGCCGTGGCCCGATAAGAACTAACTCAGGCAGAAATTTATTTCACTGTGGTCGCGATTATGATTAGTGCGCAAATTCATCAAAACTAAGCGCAAGCGCTCGCGTTCATGCTTAAGCAACCAATATTTCTCGTCCCGCTTCTGTTCTGTTCAAGAACACCTTGTTGGGTTTGCTCGCCAATAGATCAATTGGGATTACTCCCACTGTTATTAAAGTGGCGTTTCCATGTTCTATAGCTACTTGCGATTCGCAGCGCTCCCCTTAGCTGGACGCTCACTTTTCTAACTCGATACTTTTTAGACCTTAGCGTAGTGACCCATATCTCCGCGCCATACAACACCGTCATAAGGAGTTTACGTTTACTCACACTACTATCGCATACTTTTCGAATGTGTGCTGCTTGGAGTCCAAAATCACTCCAAGATCTTTAACCGATTTTCAGGACTCAAGTACTTTGGAGCCAACCGCCATGAGTATAATGGCTGGTATCCGCCTCTTCATCAGTATGACAATCTCAATTTTTGCGATCGTTTCATAAATCAAATGTCAGTTCTTCAAATAGTTTCACATCATTGAAGATAACGCAAAAACATGTGTTTCTCTACCGAAAATTGTTGCTGAAGAGATTCCAATACATCTATCTATCTCACCGACTTAAAAACTCTATAGGTCTAGCCGGATGACTAGTGGCCTCCGCGTGTTTCACTAATCTAATAACTTCGCGGATGGCACTTATTGTTGCGTAACCACTGCGGAACTCGTGTTAGCTCTTCGTATTGTCACCGTTAGCCCAAGTATCAGCAGCCTTTCTAGAAGATTCCCCGCAGTATCAAGCATCCAGAGAGGC
Source organism: Nemotelus pantherinus (assembly GCA_963978885.1). Taxonomy (NCBI): domain Eukaryota; kingdom Metazoa; phylum Arthropoda; class Insecta; order Diptera; family Stratiomyidae; genus Nemotelus; species Nemotelus pantherinus. The sequence goes on along the minus strand of OZ022265.1, from coordinate 102,770,519 downwards.
CTGTACGCTGTTGGTATGTTAGGGTCTCCCTTTCACTTCACAGTTAGAAAGAGTCGCACCACTTTCCAGGGTGATGTAAAGGCGCCCACTTATTCATTATACATACGAAGTAATGTTGATGGCTGTCTCTAAGCCATTGCGTTTAGAACTTCTACTGGAATTTTGTCCGAACCTGGGGCTTTTCGGTGCTTTATGCTGACGCTCGCGTTGCGTAATTCTTCTTCAGTGAACAAAAGAATATCTTCCTGGCAAACTGTGTAATCATTTTCTGCTCTCACGCCAGGCACTGGGAACAGCAAATCTACAATATCCTTCCTTGGCCGCATGGACTTTGGTCCACATCTTTACATAGAGTATGCCACATTTGCTTTTTCCTCCGCTTTATAACTATTCCCAGTGCTTCGTTTGCTTTTTTGTGAGTCGGGACAACTAGCAACAATCCTGGTCGTCCAATAGAACGATGTGACCTGCACCTGCATGCTACAGCTTTTTTTCCTCTATCTTTTCAATCCACCAATAAGCCTTCTGTTTGCCCGGTATTGACTTTCAAAGTTGCATCGATGCACAGCACGGTCACCGAATTTGGCCCATGGTAAAATTTACCGTCGTACCTACTTCCTTCGGTCCTATTGCTACTCCTTGTCAGTAAAGCTGGTATCAAGTGACTCAAACAGCTTTCTCCTTTCCAACTACGAAATATTCCACCCGAGTATTTTCCGTTTAGATATCAGAGGGTTCGGGCTTCCCTCCGACAACCAGAAGGTGAAAAAGTTCGCTTCCAGTCTATTTTCTAGGGGCCAAAGTCTTGTAAGCAAAGTATATTTTTTAGTAGTAGAACCTTTTTGTGGGTTTGGTATTTTAAGGATATCCTTAAGCTTTTCCGTGAAGCTCAACTGAGCTTCTAAACACAACACGAAAATGGAGAGTGACCAAAATTTCATCAGATTTATTTGATTTGAATCATCATCTGCAATGAAGGTTCGATCCTGGCCTCTTCGAACAAGTTTCACCTCCAAACCTAATGGTTGATGTTTGCAGATTTACCTCACACGTGAAATTTTCATGGCTTTTCAATAGTAGTCGTAAGATATAGAGCTATTGCTTGTTTGGCTGTCTAGGAAGACTAGCCCGTGCTGCTATACTATTTTAAGCAGCTTTACAATTTTTGCCTGCTGGATCTTATTGTTTTTCATATATATTTGTATTTTCATCCACATTTTTGACCCAGCCTATACCTAATTATAATTAGCTTAACATAATTAGATCTTAATCTTAACCTAGGTCTTATACCTAGCCCCTTCTGTTCGACGTAAGGCCTACATAACTAAACAGCGCATCCATGAGCTGCATTTGGCACGCTCGGAGGGCACATAAATGGCTCATTGGAGTCACCTGTATGCCTAATTGACCAAATCAGTCCATTCCCATGGCCGTTTGTCTGTCCGTAGAATGTTGTTGTTTATTCTATAAAACGGTACCTAAGTGGCTTCAGTTCCAACTCCTGGTAGAGGGGAGAGTTCTTCGGCCGCTTCTTAGTTACCGGGTTGTAAGAACTTGCCACTGCAGAAGCGGATGATTCTTCTTTCGAATATCTCCGCTTCTGATATGGTAGTCTTTGAACAGGATGGGTATGCATAAGTCAGGATAGGTCGGACGAGGGTCTGATAGCAAATTGCTTTATTTTTGATAAAAGCGGTCGGATGCGTTAAAATACAGCTTTAGTTTTTCGCCCCACATAGGGAAGAAACTTCAAAAGCTCGAAGATTTCGATTCCGAGGTACTTAAACGATAAGCAAGGAGTAATCAAAGAAGTTCCGGACTAGACAGGGAGTTTCTTCGTCCTATTGCGAATAGTTTTCTTTCTCCTATACTTTATAAGGAGTGCGAAATACACACAGCTATATCTGACTGCTTTTTGGTTTGATGCTTCATTCGTTAAAGTAAACACTAAGCTCTGCCAAGTACTATTCCAGGCTCTTCACTGCTTTGAACGGATCTTGGCTCGATGCAAATAAGAACGTGTCATCGGCATATTGAAGGCTTTGACCCTGGAGTTGACCCACTGGAATGGGAAGGTCAGCGGTGAATATGGTGCATAAAATTGGTTCAGTGAAAGAACCTTGTGGCATTTCTGATATCTCAGGCTTTATGAGAGAATCTGCTCCATTAACGCTGACATAGTAATATCTGTTGGTAAGGAAGCTTGCGGCGAGTCTTATTGCCTCTTCCGGGAATCCATACTTGATCAATTTAAATAAAAGGGCTTCGTGCCAGACGGAATCGAAAACATTTTCGATATCTAAAGCACACATTACCGCCGGAAATGTTTGCTCATTCAAGCGAGAAACAACTGCGTATTATATAACTGGTTTTTTTTTTTTGGAAATTCATAATATAATTGTTTTTTTTTGTAGACTCATAGTGATTTTATATAGCTATTTAAGCCTGAAATGATTCATTCGCAGCTTGATCTTTGCCTTCTGGTATTTTATTGAAGAAAATGGTAAATTTTCTACCCAAAAAAAGCTTCAAATACTTCAAATGCAGCTTTGAATTTTTCAAGTTCTAGAGTTTTTCATAATTAGAGTCATATTGAATTATATTGAATTTTCTAACAGACCTTGTAGTTGTTTTTTGAAAGAATTCAAATAAGCAGTTTTGTCATCCGTTCAATAGGTCATTGTTGAAATATTCATTCGTCGAAATATTCATTATTCGCCTATTTTTTCGAACAAATGGCACACATATACGAGTGCATACTCCAAACATATTTTCCAATGAGTGAGCTTTGGAAATTAAGTAGGAGTCCAGTTCAACCCAAATTGACTTTGCTCTTATATATATTGTCTTTGAAATGAATATTCTGCCAATTAGCTCCATATTTTGTATAAAACCTACTGAGTAGTTTGTGAGCAAAGTTGATGCAAAATATTTATTTACATTTGGAAACTAATAGCCAAAGTTTAGTTCTGAGTGCCAAAACTTAAGATTCAAAAAATACATCTACAGTTCAACGTAATGAAGTACTAACTGAAATCTCACATGTATAGGATAACCTATCGTAGTAAAATATGGTTACAACGGTCTTCAACTTCGCATCAGAGTGCAACTCTGGAGCAATAACAAGAGCAGAAAAAGGAAATGTACACTGCATGTTTGTATAAGATCACCAATACCGATAATCCTATTTTGTAGACTTCAACAGTTCGTTCGCATAATGCGTTATTGCTACGGTCCACTGAAATGAAGACATTGGATATTACCATAAAATGGTCAATCAAAACCATTACGTTATCTACGAACAAGATACGCGATGATGGGCGGCTTAAAGATTACGGTTTAAAGGAGATCTTGTAGTGTATCGGCGGAAACCAGTCCGTCAGCTTGATTTTCTCGGATTTCGAGATCGCTACTCAGCCACTCAACGGAGCCCGGCCGCACGGAATATACAATTAACAGTACGATCCGAATAAGGTGACCAGTCGACTCCACGAAACGTTAAATTGGCGTAGTCTTCATGCTGTGTCTAGAATTTCAACAATAACTATAAATTTAATTTTTTTTATTTTTCTCTAAAATATGTGTCTCATTCCCAGCACGGATAGAGCTTGAGGCTACAGCTATCAGTGTATTCATATTTAGACAGGCCTATCACACCGGGGTGGCGACTAGGAAAACTGTGATGATGGTGACAAATTCTTCACGGTCAATAAACTTGCTTTTATAAACAAGAATTTATGAAAAAAATGTCAGTTTTCCGAAGTAATTAAGTACAGAAATATATTTTATTGATTTGCATAGTTTGTACTTCAAAATTAGGCATGAATTATTTAAATTTGCGAACTAATTTGCATATTGTGTTAAATCTCGAAATTTATCAAGTGGTTTTCACCTTCGCCGTTCGTTCGAGAACGTGGTAGCGGAGTTGGCTCGCCAAAAGTTACTATCGTATTTAGAAACTTAGAAATTTGACAATCAACATCACTCTATTTGGTTTAAATTGTCGGTTGGATCACAAGGACAACAATTATAGCTCCTTCTCTGATTGAGATTTCCCTCATTTTCCAAACATTCTCAGATAGTTTACAAGCCTCATCAATATCCGACTCCTTGAACAAAACAGGCATCGCAAGCTGGTAACTCTCATTAGGATAGAACTTATGTGTTTCACATTCAAAGGCATATTTATGCATCATCGGTGTAGCTATAATAATATTGCGAGTTAATTGGAAATGGTGCCCATGGATAATGGACTTTATGAGATGAGAAGCCGTCGCCCGTTAAATTAAGAAACTTAATTATGCATTGCAGATAGTATGCAAAACCCTGGTAAGAACAGGTGATTCGAAATAAAACGTGTATCAGTGATCATTAAAAATAGTTTTTGCCCATAACTATGGGGCATCGTGTCCATCAAACATTTCCAGAAATAAACTGGAAAGACCTACCAGAAGTTGCTCCCACGATGAATATTCTATGTCTTTTTATTTTCAATCAACAAGTAAAACTGGCAGAAGCTACTGAAACGAAGCATCGTGAGATTCAGCGATAACTCCAAATGTTTTTAATATACATGAATTATATTTTCTGATATTTTTTCTGAGTTTGTCCACAAATTCGAAGCACAAGCTGGCAAAAATGATAGTTTTGCAGACTTTCACTATGTGGGAGAATAAATAGAAAATCTATGAAGCTTTTTGATTGGGTTTTTCTAAATCACTTAAATCAATATTAAAATTAAAAAATTAAAAGATTAAAATCCTATAAAAGGAACAATAGGTCCATAAATGGTCCATGAGAATAGAATGCGAGTTGAGCAGAGGCTAGCTCTCGCAAAGTATATAGCTTGATAATTCATATTCATATAAATCACTGATTTATATCTTCCATCTTCTCTTTGTTAATATAAATACATTCAGGCGTTTATAATCATGCATTTCTTTAAATTTTTCAATAAGCTAGTAGGCCAACGTTTGTAAAGCCAGAGTAAATATAAGTATCCTTGAAGCTTTCACGTTGCATGAAAAAAATATGCAACATTTTTCGAATGGTATTACAAATTAAACAAACAATATCTAGTTTGGTATATTTGGTATGAATTTCCATGATTTTACGTTGTTTTGTTTATATATTTTCTAAACAGAGGAGAAATTTTGGTTTAACTTTGTGGACATCGCTGCTTCCCAGCAAATCGGGATTTGAAGTGGTTGGTAAACATAAATTTGGGCCAGTAATTGAATAAAAATAAAGATTAAGGAGGATGTCTCGAAGTTCATGTACGAATTGGTACGTATGAATTTGTACGGCTTTTGTTTTGTTGCAAATAAACATGACAATTATATAACACCTAGCCCAAATGGCAAACATTAAAATATTGTGTACCATCACTACTACCTGTGCTGTCTTAGATTTTCAGTGCATCTTTAGAGCAGGCATATTTCCTCATTTGTGGAAATACTCCACCGTTACTCTCGAATTCAAGAAAGGAAGTCATAGTGACGTATGCAACCGTCGCAAAACTTATCTGCGTCCCTTAACTTTTTGAAGCCAGAGTCACGGATATTGTAGCCTTTCATTGCAAATCTATTGTGACCCCGTATCAGCACGGTTTCATGAAAGATCGTTCAAGTCATTTTGATTAAGGTCTTTGCACTACTTCTTTTGGCATTAGATGTTCGCATTATGTATCCAAACAAATATTCCGAAAAGAGCTTAGCACAGGAAGATCGTGCCAAGAAAATTTAAGAGAATGAGATTTTTAACCAGAGATGCCAAGCCAAGCCTTCAGTTCGGTGAAATTGTGGAAAATGCTGGTATGTCAATGAAATAGCCAGAACATTGTATGACGCAAAGTTAGAATTAAGAGTACATTGCCAATAATTAAATCATTAAGGACGAGGTATCCTGCAAAAGTTGGGACACCTGCTTGTTCATGATAAAAAGCTTGCAATTTTATTGCAATAAAAATATCTTAGTGCTACACAATGCAGCAATACTTGATCTTCTTACCATAACATTGTATCCCAGCTTTTAGAGCAATCGAAGTAATTACGCTTTTAAAATTGGCAATATTAAAATTGACATATTACTCTTCCGTACATAATCTAATAAAATGATAAAAAAAAAATACGAAGTCATTTGACGAACGGGTGAAAGCCCAGAGCATGTGGCTTTAACATTGGAGAACTCAAATTGATTATGATTTGTGACACACTGAACTAATACCGCAAAAGGAGTTGAGAGTATTGGTCGGGGCTGAAAATTTAAACTCTTTTGAAAAACGGCAGCAATCTTTCGACCAAATTAACACAGTCCTTCCATTTGTAATTTTGCATTTAAAAGCCGGATATATACCATTTTTGAGTCAAATTCATAGGTTTATGGCACAAATTCATACTATTTTCGAGTCTAATTAATACTTTTTCAAATAAAATTCATAAATTTTCGATACCTATACATTTCGCGTGAAATCCATAATTTTTTCGAGTCGAATTCATATTTTTTTCTAATCAAATTCATAATTTTTTTAATTCAAATTCATGTTTTTGTAAGACAAATTAATAATTTTCGCAGGAGAAATTTATAGTTTTTTCGATGCAATTCATGCATTCTTAAAGAAAGTTCATATCTTCCACATCAAATTCATAAATTATGATCTTGTCGTGCACAAATTAGTATTCTCTTCGACAAACAACGAATTTGACTCGAAAAAATTACGAATTATATTTGCGAACATTATGAATTGGGCTTACTAAAATTATGAATTTAATTCAAAAAAATTATGAATTTGGCCCAAAAAATTATGAAATTGACTCCAGAGCTTATGAATTGGTTTCAAAAATTTACGAATTTGATTTGAAAAAATTTGAATTAGACTCGAAAATATTAAGAATTCGTACCAAAATTCTATGAACTTGACTCGAAAATGGTACATGTCAAGTTCTTGGCAGATATCGATATATCGAGGGCGACCTGCCCTAATTTTCATTGTTTGTCAGTTTGATAAAAGTCTATCCTAGACCTCTTATTTCATAAATATTTGTTTTTGTTTTGAATTTTTGAAATTTGTTTTCTACATCTAGTTTTACTAGTTTCAATAAACTAAGGGCTGAAGTTGGTAGTGGACAGTTGCTCTACACAGTTTTTAATAGTCTTTTCTTTGGGACTTTCCATTTATCATACATAGGCTCTCGTACACGTTTAATTTTAGTGACTGTTGTATCTCTTTGATTACTTTAAGAAATTTTATAAATGCCATAGTTCTATTTTGACGTTTTTGTCCTTTACATGATCGCTTTCAAAGCTTAATTTATCAGTATTACTATTGTGGAACTGCCTTAATGTCAAAGCGTCTAAAAATTGATAGATATATTAGAGCTCTTAAGGAAACAAACTCTTAATATTGTAAAAATAGCGCCACTAACGGATCATGCTACATTTTCAACTTCTTCATTTCGACAAGATTCTCTCTTAGTTTTTGGATTGGAATGCGCCATTTTGTAGAAATACCAATGGTTAAAGGTGTACAGTTTTATTTTCTGGGTTAGGTTTTTAGAATATATTGGAGCTTCATGCTCATAAAATCTATTGAATTTCTCAATAGTCCCTTTGCACTCTTTCAAGATAATTTCCACTCGTTTGATAGAGTCAGGTAAATAATCTTTCCTCAGATCGTGGTAGCCTGCGTTGTTGAGTATGTCAATTATGACGCTAGCACTTCCTGTATCGACTTTAATATAAAAGAACGGATTGGTAGCGAACTGTTTGCATATCCTTTGTGCTTCCACTTATAGCTTTCCTTCATTCTGAGTTTAGCCACGCTGGTTCTACTTTCTGCTCCCCTTCATCATCAAAGTGTTTTACTGCTCCTTCGAGGTCTGCCATAAAATCTTCCGCTGGAAGTTCTGTTTTAGTGATTCAGTCCTTGCTAAGCAGCTTGATTTGCTCTTCTGTAAATTAGACAGGTTACTTATTAATATAACTCCTTTTCTACCGAAAGCATAGCTTGTCATTTTTAAATCTTACGGAGAATCCTGAAAAGTGATTTACCCTAATCTCCAGTATGGCCTATTTCCAGATTCCAGAGTTTTCTATGGGGTGTGTTCAATGTGCATGCTATAGCTGCTCCAAAAGCATAGCATAGTATCACTTTAGCAAGTGTCAAAATTCGCAGTAGCTAGGTGAAGCAGCTATGGATATTGGACAGCCAAGAGCTGCTACGTAGCAGCTCTTGTCTGTTACGTAGGTCGGTTTTTAAACAGTACAACTCAATAACAAATCTCTTCAGTTTTTGTTTAACTTGAATCTTTTTGTTAACTTGAATCAGCTAAACACTTGCCTTGCATTTTGGAAATTGTATTAAAATTGCGCGTTTTCAGCATACAGCTGCCCAAAAAACATTAAAATTTTCCAAACATATTCAAAACGTTTCACTTTTTCCTGGCTTTTGACACCATATTTGTGAAAAAGAGCGAAAAAAAAAAACACTCAAAATTTGGTGGTACACGAATCAGCGTACCCGGCCTTTTGCGCTTCATACTCGGCTTCTAAAAACTCAAGATGAGTTGCGCTGTATAAAAGCGAACTTAAAACTCCAGTTGAGCTGAAATGTTTAAAAGCCCGCATTTAGATTATTATAGCAGTATTTACAAATTTCTTGCTCATCCTCTTTGTTACCAAAGCCCAAACACTCCTTTTTATTTCAACTTCTTATCGAAAATGAAGTATGAACAATTGTCAGCTGTTTGCGCACGGCCATTTTGCCTTAGCTACTTTCTTGCTATCCTCCAAACTGCGAGCAACAAATAGCTGCTACCTTAGCAGCTATTCCGGAATCTTGGACAGCCCGACTGTCAAATAGCAAGCATAAGAAAGTAGCTATTTCGTAACATTGGACAGCCAGAGCTGCTAAAATAGCAGCTAATAGCTGCTATAGCATGCACATTGAACACACCCCTGGTTACGTCTTTTCCCCAAATTTTGCTAAAACGAGCCTAAACGTTACGCTGTGACTTTCTAGGTTCTTATTTATTTTCAAACATAATTTTAAAAACCGAATGTTTTGGGACCTATTTTTCTTCAAATTTTGATAAAGTTGGTTTTCTAATTTCTATTAATTTTCAATTTATTTGATCTATTCAAGTTTTTCCAGCTTTCAGGTTTGGATAGCTAAAAAAAATTTTGTGTTATACTAAATTAAGTTTTAAATAATAAACATTCTATGGAAACATAATTTAGCTGCTCTAGGTTGAACTAGGTTGAGATATATCAGAAAAATATGTTTAGTGAGCAATTCAGCTACTCTAACTTGCCCGAAGTTGCTCTGATTCGTGTCTCATTATCCTGCTCTAAGTTTGAACTAGAGCAATTCAGAGCACGATTTCCACTCTACCTATTTTGATAGAGCAAGCTCGGGCAGGACGCCAGTTGTTTGTCAACTGTCGCGGAACCGACTTTCAACGAAAAATTGTAGCTGAAGTAGAGTATTGATAAGTTCAACATCTGAGAAGTAATCAGTTTTGAAAATCACCTCTCATTTGCTCTAATTTGCTCGACTTTATTTGTTTCTCAATTGCTCTAACTTGCTTGACTTTTTTTTGACAGCTGCTCTATTCTAACTTGTCTTGAGGTGCTCTGCTCTTTTTTTCAGAGTCATTAAACATAGCTGTTATCAAGCGTTGATGTCAAATAACTCTCACTGTCAAATATTGCGAGTGAATCAAAATACAATAGTATAGGAGACCACTTGCGACAGATCTGGTCAGATATCACGAAGAATATATATTCTTGGCATACTTACTATTTTCAAACGAGTTTCAAGAAGCATCCTAATGCAATTTTCATCGAAACGATAAGAATCTTTGATCTCGAAACGAAATAAATCTGAATTAAGGATATCCCATGTGGTCTTTCGTTCCCTAATGCGACTTAACGTACCTCGTTAAGGAAAGAGCTGCCACATCATCAATATGCTCAGTCACATCTTTCAACAGTTGTAACTTGGGTTTCGTCTCAATTTATAGCCTTGTACATGCAAATTGCGATATCAGCCGCCTTGAACATTTCGAAACGGATTTACGTAATGGTCTCATCCACACATTCAATACGCACATATACGCTTGCAATCATATCCATAAAATCAATACTTTATGCTACTGTTCCGGATTATACTATTTCGATTTACATGAACCTTTAGCTACAACTTTAGCTATTGATGTGCAATGTTCATTGCACTGATACCACCGTACAATGCTATTAATTGCGGATTTGGATAAGACCCGAGCCTTGGTTGCACTGGTCATTGAAGCTCTTCACCCTAGCTCCTGCACCAGTCATATAAATATCATCAAACTGGCATTACAAATAGTGAAATTTATTAGTCTTTGAGGTAATCCAAAATACAATATCCATCCAAGTGTTCGTCGTTGATAGCAAGCTGAACGGTGTGCCGACATAAGCCAATAAACAAATAAATATTACCGTCAACTCTCGTAAATAAGGATAAATGCGAGACATTGAATGCTGGTGGATGGCATGTCCTTCGTCTGCTCAGCAATTCGGTAAGCTGGCCGACTAAAATGTTAACAAATCAGGTGTAGTTACTTGTTGAGGGCCGAGGAATGTGATGTAACATCTATGATAGGCTTTCGGCGGAAACACAATAAATCCTTGATAAATAACCATTCTAAGCCAGTAATGAACTTTCGATCCGCTTTTTGTGTATATTGTTGTGGTCGTTGTATAAGAGTGGACAGCGTTGCTGATGAAGATTTAATGGATGGTGTCATGTTAGTACTGCTTTAGAAAAAAAGAAAAGCTAGTCATCTAGATGTGCTCTTTCGTACTCAAAGTCAAGAAGTCAAGATCAATATTTATCCCATTGGCTGTAATCGCTCTGTATTATAAACTATCTCTTATCTTTAATTGCCCGAAAAACAGGTCTGAAGCTTCAAATTCTGCCTATTTTGTAGTTCGTGTTACCACGGTTCACAGGTTTTTCTTGTTTTTAAGGGTAACAAGGAAAAAAATATCTCCACCGTCCTCCAGAAAAGGGAACGATGGAGATTGAGTCTTAATCGTTGTCGACGAGAGTAAAGGATGCTACGTTTTGTTAGTATACCATTAACTTAGTTTAAGTTTAGTACAAAAATATCGAAAATGGAATTGTGGATCGTGGCAGTCACAGTTGGGGTGACCGAACCCAATCGGTCGATCAAATCCCGCTGCTGGGAAAGAAACATTTTTCCTGGAACTGAAAAAGCGATAAAAGGGTATCTTTGATAAGAACCGGGTAAGCCTACGGTCGTGCCAGCAACCGCAAGAGTCACAAAAATCATCACTGATTTTCGAAGAAAATTAGTCTTAAACTCGTTTCGCCGAAAATTCATATTTCAAAAAAAATCATCAGCAACAACATTAAGAGAGATAATCTCTGGAAAGGCCGGTCTGATTGAGCTGAAATTTTCACAGAACATAGACGTACATATAGTTATGAGGATTAGTGCCATGACTAATTCAAATTACGGTGTCTTCAACTTTTTGGGGGTGGCGGCCATTTTAGTGAATTTTTCAGGTAGCCCTATATATCTGTGCAAAGTACATTTTTGTTAGAAGTAAGTAATGGAAATAAAAACTTATTATGTTTAATGCATGTCAAGAGTGGAAATTATGAACCCTATGTGGGCGCTGAGTACCTAAAAATATGCAAGGATTTTTTTCAAATTTCTATTTGTCCTTACTTTTGACAAAAATATTGTTTCGTCTTGAAATTCGCAAAGAACTATACGCACATGGATTTTAAACACTGTGCAAGCAATCCTCTAGTGAAAAAACTCCTTCAAATCATCGATCCTTCTGGAAAAGTTTTGCTTTTTGACAAAAAATTCAAAGGATTGATAAATTTTAACCTTTGTCCGCGATGTCAATTTGAAATTTTCAAAATTGCGAAATGCACAAGAACGGCAATTCATCACCAAATAACCTCTATTTGCAGCACTCAAACTTATGTTGAAGGATAGTCAGATCATTATGAAATTCACAGGGCATCTTGACAAGACCAGATTTGATAGAAGTGATTTTGAAATGCGGGCAAACATGTGGCAGCGTTGCTTATTTGAAAAATTACTATGAAAAAAACTGCTTTTTGACATAAAACAAATTTTAACGAAATTCACAGAATAGCTGGATCTTACTTTAAGCCACATTAAGTATAAATTTGGTTGGAAAATTAGCATAGAGCTGCCAGCTATGACAATGTTCGTTTCCTAAATCCGGTAGATTTGCTCAGCATATTAAGGCTGTTTTTCTTATAACTTCCGATTCAGTCATGAAATCAAAGCAAGCTTCATGTAGATAATGGACCGTCAACCTAAATTTCATAGGAATTTTGTAGAAAAATCATGAAAGGGCTGACAGCTTTGGTAATTTTTGTTATTTTTTTTAGCATTTCTTTACTAAGCGATGATGTCATTAAATTTGCAAATGGGAATGATCTTGCAATGACAATTAACATCAAATATTGAGGTTTCGAAAATTTGAGACGCTTTGAGGATGGTAGCCCTAAAATTCTTTTCACTCCTACAACAATGAAAATTTTTCGGATGGCAGCCTCAAATAAAGTTTAATCATTAAAACTTTCGATGAAATCCCCGGATTAAAACGAAATTCAAATGAAAGGTTGATTTTAGCATGAGCTTGTCATGGTAGACATATTGCTGCTTTGTTGGAAAAGTGTTGCCTGCACTGAACATTTTCATCATTTATGTTATAGGAGATACTGTCGATAAATGGTTTTTGTTGCTTTGGGTAAGAAATGGTTGATATGATACTCTTCCCACTCAAAGACAAGTTCTTCGAAAATCAGTTTTCTAGCGGTTCTGAGCACTAGAGTTTTTTTCCTGTTATTCTTTTGAATTTGGACGGAGGATTTTGTATCGATCGCGAGCTACAACTATGGCACGAAAACGATAGAATCTTATTGAACATTGACGGAGTTGTTGAGAATCATCAGTCAAAGGAGCGTTCAAGCGAGCGATTTGTTGGCGAAGGATTCAGATTTCGCAGAATTATCAACGAAAGAAAGCAAGAAGTCCAGGTTAGCTAGGTTTAAGTTTATGCGCATAGACTTGTTTAGAAGATACATTATCAAGGCATATATTACTTTAAAGAATTATTACGGAATTCATTTTGTTTTGAGAGTAAGTGATTCAGCCATAAATGGCATCGTGGTATTTGAAAGAATATTGGTGTAACGATAAGGAAGAAATCTATCTTCTCGCTTCGGAGCGATGATGCTATGGTAGATTTTGGTAGCGAAGTGAGTGGCGCCCAACCCACTCCGATCTTCGAGAGCAACGGCCTCCCGGATCCACCCCCTTTGGTCTCTGTCGGGGAATAACGGCTGTAGATCGCGTTTTCGCAGAAAACGGTGATAATGATGCTTAGGAATTCGATAAAATAGGATAAAATTAGTTTGAGTCCTCATGGGTTTATATAGCAACTTCCATATAGACTATAAATGAATTAGAATCTAGTGAGTTTCTAGTGAGATCATCGGCTGTGCGACTTGTTGGACCCAATTTGCCTGAATTCACCTGCTGAACAATTTTTTGGTAAATTCTTGCAAGCGGGAATGATTTTGCTTCTCCAAAAAGAAGCCATTTCAGAAAACGTATTGAAACGTATTACTTACAAAATTATTAGGAGAACATACCTATTATTTAATCATCTACAGTTCTCCAGCCATTAGATTGACGAAAAGGCATGAGTCGTGGAAGATGATAAAAGTGCACTGATTTTCGCAGAGCCATCTTATTTTGACAGCAAAGTCGTAGGAGGTAAACTTTGCCTACTGAATAGTAAGTGCTGATGTCTCTCATAAAAATATGTTTCTTCCCATCAACATTATATTTCAAAATTTACGAAACTTTCTTAGCATTTTGTTTCGCCCAACCATTTCCATCACCAACAAATAAGGCATTCGTAAAGCACTTAAAAACTACGCTTCCACATATCGCCTAGTTCCAACTCGTCCTCGCAATAGTATTGCTCTTATATTAGGCTTAAATGTTCCTTGAAGTGCGAAAATAGTTACTAAAAGAAATTGTCCCTTAAAAGTTTGTGTTTGATATTGCTATATACGACGATATATTCCCGGCAACTGAGCAGTATCTCCTCGATTATGTGAACAGTACACGTAGTTTGGAAGACAGATGGTATGGGCGGTCATATAACATCAGTTCAGCCATTAAAACTTTCACGAAAGTAAGAAACTGGGTGGAGCACATAAGCAACATTGCAAAGAAATGTGAAAAGTTCCCTATTCGGCCTGCGTGAATGAGTAGAGTGTGTTTCTTGTTCGCCATAATACATCGGTGGACAACAACACTCACGTAACTCGAGTTGTAGCGAAAATTGTTTTATTAGTTGAGATGGTGACTGAAAAAGTTTTGCTATGTGGTGATTACATAGCGTGTTTAGAAAATCTACTTAGAACTTATGTACGTGACAAGAATTGTTCATATATTTGAAACGGCAGAAAAAAATAGAGCGAATGTTATTGTCTTTTCCAATGACCACAGTGATAACGAAACTCGGAGTCTTGTATGATCATTTGAATTACAATATATATTTTACTTCACTTCAAAGTGCTCATACCATACTTAAATAATTGAAATTTAATCATATATACATACATCCAATTGCAAATAATAATTTAAATCTGAAACAGAGAAAAAGCAGATTTTGCAAGTTTTGTGTAACAGTGTGTGAATGCGGATATGAAAAAACCATTTTATAATCTTAAATAGAATTTTAAGAAAAAATGTTAGTAAATTGAGATGAGACCTTACTTGCGGCAAACTAAGAGTTGAACGTGAAACACTGTCAAGGTAACCAGAACTAATAGATTTTTGACTTTGGAGGTAATTTTCAAACCTTATTGTTGATAGCCGTTCCGGAGCATATTTTTAGCATTAGGCACACTCTTGTTCTATGAAAAGATGTTCCGAAAAATTTCCAACAGAGTAGTTTGCGTCACTAAAAAACGATTAATGCTACGAATGGTTTTTTGCCACTGAGACGTAAGAGTCCTCGACACTGAAGACTCGAAAGCAATTGTGAACTGGAACTAAGACATGTATAAAAGGAAATATTCTAAACTTTCCATTTTATCTTCGATTTGGGACCCATCATTTTCCATTCAAATTATTTGTCAAGTTTCTTTACACATACATGGTCGAGAATAAGGAGGGAAGATTTGCAAATTTAGCTGCTAAATTACGAGCACTTTCAAAATATAGCATCAATATTGATAGCTCATTGCATAGTTTAATACGTTGTTCTAATATAGTTTCCACGAAAACATAATCATCAGAATGTAATCAGCAGCCCGCTAAAAAATTAATTCAAATCGTTGTTTCTGTAAATTATAAATAGTCAATTATCGTCGGATAACATTACTCAATTCTTCTACTGGTTTTAGAAATTTCGTACAGTAAAAATATATAGGGACCTATTCTGAGAGTCACCTCACGTGACGAATGAAGTGACTCTCTTGATTTCGTATTCTGAGAGTCACGTGAGGTGACTTCATCTCATCTCTAGTGACATTTTTGATCTGTCGGCTATTCCGAGAGTCACATTAAGTGACGAGCATCACGTGAAGTGAGATTTTCAGTCACGTGATAATATCAAGTAACTGTGGTCAGAAGTGAAATAAATTGACGAAGTTTGGATCGCGAATCATGAAAAAGAGTAAAAATTGAAGATTGAAGATAATTTATACATTTTTATTTGAATAATGCGGTTAAACTTTACTTCGTGTTCGCCATAGCCGTTAGCCGTTTTCTGATAAATTTTTGGCTCGTTTGTTTGTAGTTTTGTTGTTGTGTGCTAATTTTTGGGGTGTTTTATGTTTGATTAGTTGTTTTTGTTGCTTTTGCTTTAAAAACACAGATGGCATTGACACATGTCTACAATCATTTCACGCCAATTTAGTTTGTGCAGCTCATTCTTTCGAACTTAAAAGAGACATTTGGTGTTTGAATTTGAAAATTGAATTGTGCAAATGTCTTTTCAATAAGAAAACCGATCGAAAATTGACCAGCAAAGTACCAGCCTTAAAAAGTAAAAGCTGGTACTGAGTTAATCATGAGGGTAAATTTTTACAAGTTTCCATTATCTCGTCATTCTTTCGAGCAAACATTATAACAATGAAGAAAAACAGATACAAAGCTTATTCCTGACGGATAAAATGCCAAGAATTTCAATTTTCGATCGATTTTCTTATTGGAAAGACAAGCGACAATTCGAATGCTTTATTGGACTGATGGAGAGTCATCCATAAAGCCCGAAACAGCACAGCGAACACATAAAAACCACTTCTAAAATTCACCAATACTTTTTTTATAATCTTGTATAGCAAGTTGAAGTATACCTGGTACACTTGTAAATATCGTCCTCTTTTTTATTTGACTAATCGTTTGCTTATCCCTGGAAATTTCCTGTTTGCGTTCGATTTTCCTTACTTTCCATTTGAACTTATATTTTTTTTATTCTACTCCCTCTTCAAAGTATGCCGCACTTATGATATTAAGGGATGGAAAGTTTGTGTGCACCAACGACATGCGGTGTTCCCAGAGATTTTCCTACACCCCCCTAATACCCCCCCTGGAAAGTGCATACACCCCCCCTAACACGGACAATTTTCCTACACAAAGGGATCTTTGTGCCTTTTGTTCCAAAGGGACACCCCTCCTAAAATTCTGAACACACCCCCCATGAAAAATTCCTGAGAAAACCCCTGCCAAGCCGTCCCCCATCTAAGTACTGACCACGACCAACACTGCTTAGCTTCGGTGATCGATCAAGAGCCGGACGTACTATAGACGTGGTAAATTTCAAGTGTTCAAAAATGTCGATGACATGGTAAATCAAACGTTGAGGTGTTGCCATTCAAACACAAATTCATAGTCACCTCACCCAGAGTCACTTCACGTGACTCTCAGAATATTGGTTCGTAGGTGAAGTTGCGAGAAAAAATGGATTTAATGAGAAAATAATTGAAAATCTTATCAAAAAGAAGAAGGTTCAAATACAGCATGATCTGTTAACAACGCTCTTTATACAGGAAAATCAAAAGACAGCCATAAGATCTCCAATAATTTTTTCGTCATGTATGTAAGATATTAATATATGATATTGAGTTGTCTTAGGAAAATGATTGTACAATTTATTCTGTTCGCTGGTTTCTCTTCTCGAACGATTAAAGCCTATATGATAAAATCATAAATGCAACATTAAACCACTTTTTCAGTACATTCAAATGAAAAAATTCCTATTGACTGCAAAATATAAGTGCTCGTGAAGTACATGCATATAACATTTTTACTTGGTAACATACTTTTAACGATGAACAGAGACAATCCAGTCAATTTAACATTTGCACAATAAAAGCAAAAGTATCTTAACAACTGAGCTCAATTTTATATTCCGACCCATCATCAAATCAGGCAGAAATTCACTGAGAAGAACACATTCTCGATATTCAAATAAAGCATTTTGTCACCACAATCTACATGTCATTAATATCAATTTTATGACAATGGCTTTGCACTGACATACATAACACATCCGTCACCGCTGTGTCACCGACGAGTAATTTCGTTCGATGCCAGTCAAATTATTCCTTTTAGATCGATTCAATTGAAGCCAAATCGAGAAGAAGACAACTGTGAATCGTGGAATCGTGATGCAAACAAAGCCATAAAGCCAAAAGGGTATGTCTGTCATTCGCATAGATGTGTCATGTGAAGTACATATAATGGCCGGGGAAGGACTCCAGGGTCGCATCTACATGCAGATAGTAGTTATTACTGTGGAAACGTCGTTCCTCAAATGGAGCCATTTGCAGATGAAGTGAGTAGGTGATCGGAGTGTTAAAAAACCAGGTGGTATTGACGGTGATGTGTCATATTTTCGCCATGCAGGTATCTCCTCCTGTACGGTATTTATAGGTCGATTGCTAGCGCATTTTAGAATGTTTGACGGCAGTTTTGCCGAAATGTTTATCATTCGATAGTAGCTATGATTGTCGGAATTTGTTGGTGGTTTCATAGAAATATTATATATTAAATAGCAGCTATGATATTCGGAACGGGATGTCATATAATTCGTGTTTTTTGGACTTAAACTTTCATTTTTGAGGGTATTTGTTTTGTAGGTTGTTATAAGTATACATATATGTATGTATATGTAAGCAGATAAAAAATATGACTAGTAGAATGGAGGGCTGCCCAAAATATTTTCTTAGGTGTTGGTATTTTATCCCCCAGTAGAAGGCGATTCACTTGAACGAAATTTATTTCATAAAATCAATCACAAATAAGCTTAAGTGAAACCTTGTCTTGATAAAACATCTTTGAAAAACATATGGCATTTGATTTCTTCTCAAAATAATCAAAAGCCTAATAACTTTGGAGTGTGATAATAGTTTAGTAGTCTGGAATTTATGTAGAAAATGTTTAAGTTCCTTCTCGTTGATATATTATGCCACTACGGTACAACACTCAGGTTTTTCCAACAGAACAATAGCCTATGGTTTTCATTGAAAGGGTGCATACAGAAAAACAATGCACAGAGCGAGAATGCCTATGTAACATAGTGCCGGAATTGTGATCTCATAGGCTGTGTACATAGTGACCCAAACTACAAAATATATTTCCAAATAATAAGTGCAAACTCTACTGCAACGTAGTGTGGAAACTATGGTTGCAAATAAAAAATTAAGTTTTGCTTCCACTCAACTCCTATGCATATAGCCTCGGCGCATTCCACCATAGTGTGCTATATAGCATCAGAAAATAAGTAACCTCGGGTAGTCTATTGAGTAGAAGTCTAGAGTCCATGCATTGTAGCCAAATTCGGACAAACGTTAATTTTTGATTTATATCAGGGCTTAACACTAGATTTACCAGCTATTCAAATATACCTATTTCTACCCTAACCAGTCAAAATGACTGGTATATAAGAAAAAATGTTTATTAGGCTTTCAGTACATGGCCTTTAGAACTTTAATGAAGCCATTCATTTTATATAAAATATAGAGCCTTTTCCTATAAATGTTTCGCTAGGTATTGCAGCCGCAGACGCAATAGCTTTTCAGAATCCCGAAATCAACTATTTGATCCACTAACTGCTTGGTGACAGTAAAAACACATTTGGTTGACTTAAAGAGAAAACATTTGATTTATTTTAATAATCATTGCTAGAAAGGCTAAGCAACTTTAATCAATTCATATCATACTTTTGATATTATTGAATGTATCCATTTTCTTACAGGAATAAACTTTCATAAACACTCCAGTCTCTCCTACACAATCAATTCGAATATTACCAACAATGCAAGCAACAATTTAGTGTCATCTCTCACGTGCATTCGCATAAACCGCCCATGACATCGAATTTCCATAAAATCTGAATACAATACGAGAAACTATAAACTGACGAAATCTCAGCATCTCAAATTCGTCGCGTTCCAGCATCCTGCGATGGATTGTCATGTATTAACGTTTCATTCATGAGACCGACCGCTCAGCATGCAAAAATCCATCAATCATCGTTTCTATCCCAGCCTCCTGAATATCGAACGTACGGAGCTCTGGGATTGATCCTTCTTTGCCTTCTTCATGTCCCATCTCTCGACCGGTACCTTGTATCACCTGTGTAGGTGCTTTCGAAAACAAACGCCATCGAAGCCAACGAAACGTGTTTACTATTGAATGAAGGTTTCACCTCGTTGTGATGGAGTGGAAATGAAGTTTTGTTTCGTTAGGTTGCATTAGTTGGCTTGCCATCAGCGCAAAGATGATTTAATGCCATCGGGTGGAAAAATACGTAATGAATTGGTTGGGTAATGGCGCTTTGTTGGGCCAATTTAAAAGGATTTGCGAGGAAACTGCTCAGACGATTACTTCACGCATAATTGACACATAAATCAAAGAGGGTGAGGTATGATCTAGCTTAGACAATTGACTTCAATATTGGAGAAAATGATATTTTTAGACTAGAAAGCGACCACATTATTTACAAGCGAAAGTGGAAGTATAGCTGGTGTTTGGATTTTCGTTACGGACTTAAGTAAATTGTTTGAGTTATGAAGCTAGAAAATAACTATGGAAGTCAACAATTGGCTACATAAAAATTTGGCAACTTTCATTTCGAAAACGTGCCTCGATGATGAGGCTGAATGTCGACAATAAGTTTCACAATTTGGGAAATTTCACCATTTAGTTGCTTATTTTCCTCCTATCAAAGCTATTCGAAATCAATAAATTCTGTGAATGTCATTTTGATCTAATAATTTGGTTGTGAGTTCTCGTGAACACCAATTTCCGGCAGTCAAAACAAAAGTATGTAGTTTAGTGAAGGGATACTGTTCTTGTGAGACGAAAGGCAATGAACATATCAAACTAAAAAGGCTAACAAAGTAAAAACTGATCAGTTGTATGCATTTCAGTGAAATTAATTTTTTTTTTGACTCTTTATTCGCTCGCCGCAGTTTCACATTAACCAAAAATTTCAAAAGATTTCATTAAGGTCTGAAACGTTTGTTGAATCTTCAATTTTTTTATAGTGCTTTATAGTGCTGTATTCCACTTTTTTATAGTGCTTTATTCCACTATCTTGACAGTTCATTACAGGTCTACAATTCAATATTAATGAACTACTCTTACTTGTCAGGTAGAATACCTTGTATTAGGAGCGAGGAGTTTTAAATAAATTTTCATTTCAAATTTTACATATCATGCGGAAAAAATCGAATTATTCCAGTTCCAAAACCCCATTTGAAAACATTCCGATTCCGAAGCAATCAGAATTCCTACATTATTTAACTTTACAGTTTTAAAAACAAAATTATACATAATCCATTAGTTTTCTTGCATAAATAATACTTAAAGCCTAAGGAACAAAAGTTACTAGACAAAAAAAAAAAAACAAACAGAAAAAGGAAATCTACGTTACTCTGCAATATAACACGCACAGCCTTGCAAAAAGTGGAAACAATAAATTCCCCTGGTTCAACTCCAACAGCTTTTGTCAACCATTTAGAAATTCCCCGTGATGAAATACGTAAAGCTATTTTGGATCTCGACTGCAACAAAGGTCCTGGGCCTGATCTCCTCCTTCTGATCTTTTTATTCAAGTGTGTGCAACAGCTTATAACTGCCTTGCATATTTTCTTTAATAGATCACTTTCGTCAGGAGTTTTTCCATCCTGTTGGAAGCTTTCGTATGTCACACCCATATTCAAGAATGGTGATGGAAGCTGTGTTGAAAATTATAGGGGCAATGCCATTTTGTATTCGATTCCGAAACTTTTTAAAAAGGTGGTATACGCCAAAATTTCTCCCCTAGTTAATTCCCGTCTGAACGAGCAACAACATGACTTTAGAATCACTCAGCTACCACGAATTTGACAATCCTAATCTCAGACATTCAATGCAAAATGGAAAAAGGATACCAAATTGACGCAGTCTACACAAACTTCAGTAAGGCATTTGACAGAGTTGACCATTCTACCATAATTTTTACGCTACAGAAATTCAGTATTGCCGGGTTTTCGCTTAGATGGCTGGCTTCCTACCTTCGCAATCGAAATAAATGTGTAAAATTTCAAGGACTTTTATCGAAAAGCATTACTGCTGCCTCTCGTGTACCACAAGGTAGCCGTCTTGGTCTACTTCTTTTCAATATATTTATTTACGACTTATCTGGCGTCCTTGTAAACATACCTCATTTACTTTACGCAAAGTTTATCAGACCATTGAATCCAAATCGGATGCCCCCTTTCCCCAATCCAAGCTCTATTCACTTGATCATTGGTGCAATGTAAACAAGCTCTCTCTCAACATTGATAAATGCCAGGTTATTAGTTTTTCCAGAAAATGCACACACAATACGTACATAAAATACGTACTTCCTCGGCAATAATATGCTAACTCGAGTTGATAACATTGCTGACCTCGGTGTTATCTTAGATGAAAAACTCCGCTTCACTTTACACTACAATAAAATACTTTCTCGTGCAAACAAACAACTAGGCTTCATCAAAAGACGTGCCAACGAGTTTCATAGCCTGTGGGTCACAAGATCTTTAAACACTTCACTTGTACGTCGTATTCTCGAATAAGTTTGCATTAGCTGGAATCCTGCTTTTGAAACCCACAGTGACAGACTCGAGTCAATACAAAAGCAATTTTTACTTTTTGCCTTGAGAGAACTGTACAGCCCTAATGATTTTAATAGCCTACCCCCTCGTGAGTTTCGACTGGGTCATTTAAAATTATCGACACTAGCCTCCAGAAGAGTGGTGATATCGGGCTGCTTCACATTCGACGTCATTAGAGGAATTCCTGAATAATAAAATTTTGATAAATATCCCTGTGAGGAACACCTGGTCCAATCGTTTCCTAAAAGAATATTCTCATTCGACGACATATGGAGCTAATGAGCCAGTAAATAGATGCTGCAGAATATTCAAGAGCATAAGCAATTTATATTCCCCTACGATTTCTAAATCATCCTTCAAATCCTATATTTTTCATGCCATCCGTACCCCTAAACCTTAAGCTATAGCTTATATGTCAATGTTTTATTTATTGATTGTTATTAATTAATTTGTTTGTTACTTTTTTAATTTGTTTGTTATTTATTTGACTTATTTGATTTTACTTTTTCCTATACTTTACTTTACTTTTCCATTTTATTTTTAATTTGATACTTTATATGTGATTTTGTACCTTGTTTGGTGAATAAATAAATAAATAAATAAATAAATAATGTTTTTTATTTCCATCACTCTATCACTCACCCAGTATACACAGTCCATGTGCATCAAATCTCCTCAACATGTGTTACTTTCGTGCTTCCCAAACAATTAAATATTGGTATAAGGGAAAGCACTTCATTATACACTATTGTCTTTAGACTATACCGCCTATTTATTGTCGTCAACACTAATTCCAAGAGAAAAGTTAAGAAAAAACTCTGGTTGACGTCTTCGTTATCTTTGTGTAACGAATGATCTTAGATTTTCCTTAAATTTAACCAAATTCGCAGATCTTCTTATATCCTCAGGTAAGGTATTGTAATAAGCCAAAAACTGTAGCACTGAATCCATTTTCAAAGGATCTGTCCTAGCTTTTTTAATTGTAAGGTTTTTCGCCGATCTTGTGGCTGTCTGAGTTATTTCTTCAATATTTCTTATTACATATGGCCATTTGAGTTTTTTGTTAAGTATCTTAAATATTAGCATACCTTGTTCAAAACACATTATTTGTTGTATGCTTAGTAGTTCTGTTTCACGATACACATATGAACTTGGTCCTGTACGCTTTTAATGTACAGTAGCAACAGTAATGGTACAAGGATTGATCCTTGAAGAACGCCGATGTTTATAGTGCATTCCTGACTTTTATGCATATTGTTGGTTGTAATAATACGCCTGTTGAAGATATAATTCTTTATCTCTATTTTATTTGTTAAAACTATAAATTATGGTAGAAATAGAAGCTACTTCAATAAATGCACACAGTTAAATCATCAAAGATGTAATTGTGTCAAGGCCAAGAAATTAACCAAAAATTACAAATAGTGTGTGTGTGTGAGAGAGAGAGAGAGAGAGAGAGAGAGAGTTAATATGTTTAATTCGCGTAGTAAAATTCTTTCAGCTTTCATTTGAACATTTCTAAATTATTTGCACATTTGATGGACGTTGGCATGCTATAAAAAAGTTTAATTATAATGGATCTGACCTATTTGCGTTGTGCGGTTTGGAAGTAAAAAAAACTATTTGCAGCCACCTCTCGTTCGATTTGTACTAGTCTGGAGTTTGTCAGCTGTAAATTCTTTAAAGTCATCAGGGTACATCATTATTTGACGTGCTCAACTGTTTAAACATTAATTGTAGTAAAACGTTGTTCACTGCTTAGGCGTTTGGACTCATCAAGTAGGATTTTGAATATGCTCACTTTTACGTAAGAATTCCATATTATAATAAATCAATGTAATAAAGAACATTCGAATTGTTTTCTCGCTGAAGAAAGTAAGAATCTCAAAGTATATCATAATTTGTTTATTTGTTTACAACATTTTCAATATGAAGATCCCAATTCAAATGTTGGTCTATGATTACGCCCAGGTATTTAATTAAGGTAGCTTTCTTTAATGGAGGGCAAAAGCAGTCAGCTGTACAGCCTATTGAATGAATTATTGCATTCAGTCCTTCTGGTAGCCCACTTTGAATGGAAGCAAAAGCTGTGATTTTTAAGCATTTAAGGTAAGTGAATTATTACTTAGCCACTCACTCAGTAAACAAGGATTTACTTTATATTTACTTTTACCTCATTCCAGCTTTTTTCTTCTATCAAAAGCACTGTATCACCAACAAAAGATATTAAACGCCCTTTAATATGTTGCGCAAAGATATTATTGACATCGTAAGCTCAGCTAGCTGTCGAAGACTTTACATGTGTAAAGACACGTTTTTTTCCTTGCTGAAAAAATGGTTAATCCACATTAATTTTTGCTGTAATAATGGAATAAAGTGCAGCAATGTTTTGAAAATATACCCCCTAGCGCTTTTATGAGTCAATCATGAATAAAAGTGTACTTTTCTATGAGTCCATCATGAATAAAAGTGTCTGATACAAACGTTTCTAAAATGGTCGTGAAAAAATTAAAAAAATTATGGTCTCCCTGGGCTCCCTAGCAAATCAAAAACCGTTGAAAATTTGCAAAAGTGGAATGAATGATATGATACGGCTACCGAATAGCCATCAAGAAAGTCACTGATATTATTAGAATATCGATTGACTCATTTCATGATGTAGATTCACGGTATGAAAAGAAACAGCAGCAAAATCAATTTAAGAAAATTTTTATTTGATATGGATGACTAACATCTTGCGCTCATATTTTGGACACCGCTTTAGATTTTCTTTTGGTATTCAGATCGCATATAGGATTTCAGCGATTACAAGTTACGTTTATTTAAGCTAGTTTTAAGTTTTATTGTTACTGGTCAGCTGCTGAGAAATCATAAATAGTTTGGATACTTTTATACGCTCAATGTTTAAGAAACTAGGTTTCCTGGCTCAGTTTCCCGTAAATTTGGATGCTCGCGGGCTCTCAAACCTAACCACAAAAATCGATTTTTTTTAAAATTTTCTGAGTTCAAAAAATGGTGTAGCTTTTACTGCTCGGCTTGCAAAAATTTATACAAAGCTTTTTCCTAGTCGTTAAATGGAAACGCTGAACGGAACGTGACACTACGTCATCCACTTGGTTGGCTGTTTGTAAAGGTAAATGAAACAATAGCCGACGATTGGCATTTTGGGCGGATCTGTTCTAAACACAATAAAAGAGAATCTTCCGTTCAAACTAAGCAGGTGGTAAAAAATATAAGGTAGTCTCAAAACGCTATAGCACACCAGCGTCACGATGAAATCATCTAGAAGACGTCAAAAACGAATCGAAATAGGTGGGTGATTACAATTTGGAAGGGAATAAATCATTCACCAAAAATCAATCATCAATCACAGGCGACACGGACTATAACGAAGCAATTAATACTATGCTCTGCCGGCTAAGAAAGTTAATTTTAAATGTTTATGGTGAGGAGACGAGACGACACCAATACTATAGGACACTGTGAACTAACGAATAAAACAAATATACACAAGTAGACAGGTTGGCAAAATAGTGGCAGGTCCTGAGAAACCAGACAAACTAGAAGGCTTGGATGAAATGTATGCAACATGCAGATCGAACTTAATTTTCGAATCATAAATCACATCAAGGTCTTTGAAGTTTTCTTCAGTAGTGAGTGGCGATCCAAAGTTACATTTCGATATCCTCAGAGCAAGTAAATTTTTTAAGCACCAATCATCTAAAGTGCACAGATCGTCTTGTAGTTGTTGGCAAAGCAAAAGCAACCAAGTTGGAGAAAGTTATGAAATTGAATGTGGAAGATCTACCCTGAATTCATGCTGCTCAGGATCGAATAAGGGATCTCACTGGCGCACTTCGCTCATTAAATCGCCCAAGCACTTTATTTGATTAACTTAGAGTACAGCTCAGAGGATAAATGCAGCCTGGGTCATAAGATTTATGTATCGGCAAGATATGAGCAGACTTCCATTAGGACGGAAAGGAGATAGAAGTGAAAATAAGGCTAAAAATGATGAACAAAGGAGCAGACAGTGACAAGGTCCCTAAGTCGCTAAGTACCGGATTCGACATACCCTCAAGCCGACTACATAAATTTATGCTTAGTGAACACAGTATGGACCAGATTTTCTATTTGATTAGAAGAAATAGGCGAAGAAATTGGAAGAAAATAATTAAGGGAAAGGTTTAAAATCACCGAAGAAAGAATGAGGAAAAGTGTTAAGCAAAAAGTTCTGAGAATTAGAAGGAATTGAATCATTAAAATGCATTGTACCATAGAAACGATGGAATTTTTTCAGGTGTTGGATACAAAACCAGAATGGTTTGTGATGATTTTAGGTATTTTACGTTTAGAGCAAACATATCATTATACCAAAACCAACGAGTGTCATTCCGTTTGCGTAGGTGGTTGGTACAAAACGAATAAATAGAGAGATTAAGGAAGAAAGGAATTCATAAAATTTGAAAATACATTTGTCAAGAGAAATGTCATCAAAATAGGAGTCCCAGTTGATTAAGTTGATTTCGTTTGCCATAATTTTGATGTCAGTCGGCAGAAACTATAGTGGAGAGTGGGGGATGTTGTTTGTCAGGAAGAATGTAAGTGTGGAGCATTCACAATAAAGTGATATCCCAATGAATGCAACTACATAGAAGAGGATAGTAACTCAGGAAAGTAGCATTGAACAAAAACTACAACAGGATTTTTGTCATTTTCAGAGCAACTATTCTAACCAGCGCTTAATACAAGCACAATGAAACGCAACTAAATTAGAGGTTTTATAGGCGCTGATAGAAATTTATGGAGGTTCATTTGCATTTAAAATATAGATTGGAATCGGCTTTATAGTGTTTGAAATACAAGCTTCACCAAAAAAAAGTAGGTTAATGACTGAGAAGGTTCTAGCTGTTTTGTTTACATGCAATTGCCAGTTATTTATAACAAATATTCTGAGTCATCCGAGAAATATAAGTACTTTTAACGCGGCAAACAAATTTTAGCGAAATCATAACGGTAATCTTCAAAAAAACGTACTTGAAAGCTTAACCACGTATTAAAAAATATATGCATTGTCAATTCTTAATGTCACGTCCCTCTTTGTTTGTGTTAGTGATCCAGACTTTTTGCTGGTACCTATTCAAAGCTGGTTGAACTCGAAGTTTCGTCCAATCTTGGATTCGAACCAGAAGCCCCACAAATTAGAACCCAGTTCTCCACCCACTACAGTACATGAGCTTCTTTCTGAGGATAACCTGCGCCAAAAAAACTCAAATTTTAAGAACAATAAAAGTTTTTTGGCGTCTACGTTCAGTTGCATTCGTGTGTGGCCTCTTGTGGAGTGAGGCTGTGGCCCGAAGAGCTCCGAAGTAGTCTTAACTTCAACGTAGGTTAGAAAATTTTTCTGCGAGGCGATTTTCCACTGTAATTAAGTCTTTGCGAATCAACGCTTCGTAAATGCGCAATAAAGTGAAGTCAAGTAACTAAAAGTGAAATACTTGTGTAGTTGATTAAAATTTAATCGAACAAACATCAGGCTAGTCAGGAAGCCAAGACCTTGTTTTCTATAAGATACGAAAACCCCTGTAGGAAACAAACCATCATTTGAGCGAATTGAGTGACTTTTTGTTCCGATCTCAAGAATCATGCTGACGTTCTATGTCTGTGACGTTGCCTAGCGACGTCAAATATTATGTTTTATGCTACTTATTCCAGACACACTGACTTTTTAATTTGATTTACTTATCGCATGGTACGACAGTTTTGAAATGTTTGCAAATGCTTGTAATAAAAAACATAGATTTTTTGAAAGCTCATATTCAATATGTGTGTTGCTTGCTTCGTTTTCCATATGATCTTAAAATTCATTCCCACAATTATATTACGACTTTGATTCGGTCCAAAGGATTCCTAAAATTAAAATTAAATGTATTTTCGAGGAATAATTCATTACGAAGAAAATCATAATTCGTCCTATTCTTCATGATCTAATTATCTATCTCCTCCAATTAAATTTACATCCACTTTAATTTTAATTGCTTGTATTGACCCAATGCCATTCATCAAACACGAATACTGAATCCTGTCCGTATTCACAATCTCATACATCTGAAGTACAATAAAAACAATTCTGACATGAATTATGCATTCACAGAACTAGGGTAATTCCATGCTCGTTTTCGAACTATATTTGCATCGTTTGCCATTCATCCATTCTATAGAATATCTTACATTTTGCACATGTGATTTGCATAGGTGCATTTGCATTACGCTTTCGTGTCACACATATGCATCAGGACATATGTCGCCATTAGCTTTTCAATTTCTAAAGACATCATAAATTGAGGTGAGTTTTTCACGAGACAATATGCGACAGAATGACTTGGAACTTGTCGCTAGCGAGAGCGGCATGATGGCGTCTCCAGCACAATATAGTCGTTGTCGCCGACGACGTTCAGCTTCGTAAAGCAAAACAGAAAAGGCTGCGGGAAACAAAATATAGGATTCTTTGTGGGAAACTTTCTCCGTACATAATTTTTCTTCTTTATCCTATTAAGTACATTAGTAAAACTTTTTGCCCCTATCATGTTCCGTGCGAGCATGTGGGTTGACGAGTGTTGCCTAACTAAAATGGTTTCACGAAAAAATCGTTCTACGTATGACATGAATTGGTTGAACAAATACAGAACAGAATGAATCTCACCTACGAGTATATGATATCCTTCAGGATTTATGTACAAGTTATATTTTCAATGCTTAGTGTCTGTAAATTGATGTTTTAAATGCGATCCACTTTATTCTTGGCAAACTTAGCATTTTATTCATTTATGTGGTATGGAACTAAGATCCTTCAAATTGTTATAATTAACGAACATTGAACGAACTAGGATAACTAAACGGTGGCAGCACTTTTATATCCAAAAGACTTCTATTCGGATGCAAGGTCGTTAAGCAAAGTTGTGTGCGCAAGGAGTAAAATGGCAGACTGGAGAGTGCATTTGGTCGAAACGTGCAAGAATACAAATTGTGCAAAATCCGAGAAGTTTCATTTCGCACTTTTTGCACTGCGCCGTGTTGCACGCTACCCAGTGTCGAAGCAAATTGCCCGCGAAATTTACAACCATAGAAGCTTTTTACCACGGCTGCTAGTTGCAAGCAATTCTTGCATTTCTTCATATATCGTGGCCATTATTGTCGTCTCCATCGTCGGATAGATCCTTCTTGTAAGCCACTCAAGACTCTTTATGAGAATGAAACTATTACTGGTTTTGAATGCCACGCCTCACATGCCTTATATGGATGAAATTTATTTCAGTCTCTCACTTCCATTACGGCTTCCAGCACTCAAACAGGATAAATCGCTAATAAAAGGATTTTCTTTCACATTCGGAAAACTTTCTGAATGCATTCGAATGTAAGCTGGGATTGAACGCAAGCGACTTGGAAGAAGGTTTCAAGACAACGTGAGTGCTCGTTTCGAGAAGCTCTAAAGCGGGAATGGTAGAGGAAATATGGAACGCATTGGCAAATGGAAATGTGACTCGGAAAATATTGATGGCACGTGATGCGACTACTGAGGAGACTTTAAGCCGTTAAACATAAATTGAGAATTGAATAGGACTCTTCAAGGACAATATTACTTGGAATTTTTTTTTGTTCATATTTCTCAGATGAACAACATTGGCAATGAAATTAATTATGGGGAACATTAACGCAGATACTTGTTGCTTGTAATTTGATTCGTAGGTTCTTAGTTATAGTAGCTATTCGAATATCCTGGAGATTAATGATTTTGAAAATATTTGTCATTGAAAAAATATATATCTACTGCGATCAAAAGCTTCAAATAAATATTCGACACAACAAAAGAAAGACAAAATAGAAAATTCAAATGAAAGACTTTCATTGTTATGATAATTCATAAAGTTATACATATTTACTTTTGGCAGTTTTCGCTACTTTTCGTCAAATTAACTAGCACGAAAATCATCAAATAAAACAACATCAAAAAAATTTCTGCATATGAAACGAAATGGTAACATCCAACATAAGCATAAATAATGAATGCATTTTATATATTAACCTCAAAGACTCAGATTATGTTCACTAACGAATTCAAACCAATCAGCTCTCATTCATTAGATCCATTAGGGTGTCAGCTAATAGCTTTTAATTAAATATCTTAAGATTCTTTTGTAATAGGCAAAAGAGAAATATGAGCCTAAATGTCATTAGCAATGTAAAAATTATGTTCAGCCCACACAAAATATTCAAATGATCGTAGAGAAATGATTTCTTCACAATTTGAAAAATTCAGTATTCAAATAAGACATGAATTTTCAATTGAAAGATGACACCAAACATATTAACTTGGAAGTTTTATAAGACTAAAATTATACGATTTCGATAGTATTGATCTAAATCCATATGCTTTTTAATAAATTAGTTTTAATGGAAATTTATACTCATGGAGTTGGTTATATTTTGTTTATAACCGCATGGCGTCTGTGTTATGGCGCGGTGGTTACGAAGACTAGGAAAAAAGTTCAAAGAAAAAACAGCCTACAGCAGATAAGGGTGTAAATGCGTGTTTATTATAAAATCATTTAGGTGAATATTCGATAAAGGACTGAAGCAAAACGACATATATGATATGTATTTTTTTATGAACTGATCTAACGTTGGACAACCAATCAATTTGTAGCAGATGATACTGCCAGAAAATACGTTTCCAGATGCAATCATGGTATTGAATCGAATTTTTATTTGCTACTTGCCCTACACTTTCATGCAGGAGCCAGAACTTCAATGGAATTACGA
Source organism: Nemotelus pantherinus (assembly GCA_963978885.1). Classification (NCBI taxonomy): domain Eukaryota; kingdom Metazoa; phylum Arthropoda; class Insecta; order Diptera; family Stratiomyidae; genus Nemotelus; species Nemotelus pantherinus. The sequence goes on along the minus strand of OZ022265.1, from coordinate 102,739,471 downwards.
ATATGACAAATATTAATACTCTTACGGCGAACAAATCACTAACCTAAACGGTTTGTGGCTCTGCCAGATTTCAAATTATTTTTTTTTTTCATTACATATATATTTTTTCACTAGATTTTTTTTTATGCTAACGGTAATTTAATTCATAGAATATACCTATGATTCCTTTTATTTTTCGTTTGAAAATCTCCGGGATGAATAATACACTTTAAAAGTAAAGGTATATGCCTTTAGTTTTCAGGTAAAAAGTTACTCTTATGGTGAGAGAAATTTTGCCGTAAACCAGAGAAGTAAAGGAACAGATTTCGGGTAAAAACTAGTAATCTGGTAAAACTGGTAAAAACAGAAGAAAACCTAAAAGTAACGTCTAGTTTCATGTCTCTCTTTCACTCATTCTCAAACAAACAACGTCAAATTAATCAGATGTGGGACTGCTTGCCAGCCAGGACAACATTGCAAGTAATGGCCTGCAGAAAAAGCTCAAGTTTTCCCCTAACTGGAAAATGATGTCAAAATATGAAACGCATTTTGGATTAATTTACACAATTTATCCAAAACCGAGTTAGCGAACCTACCTTATATGGCTTCAGAATAGATATCGTAGTGTATGTGTGAATCTCGAAATTGAGTGACATCTTGAGCCTTCTGTCAGTGGAAAGGTCGATTTTACAGCCAAGCCCTTAAGGGGGGAAATACTTGTAAAATCGAAAAAAAATTGCTAATTTCAGATTGACTTAAAATATATATATTGTTTATTCAGAAAATTTTAAATATACATGTCTCACAGTAAATGAAAATATTTTTTTAATAATTTTTCAACACAAAATGGTGGCGATGCGAGCGAATGAAAAAAACACATCACAAACTGCCTCGTACAACTTTAACGCCTTTTCCGGGGAACTTGCAACGTTCAGAGAAAAAAAAAATGCTAATGAGATGTATTATTCATAGGTGAACCAATAAAATTTATAAAAAAAAAAATAATTGCGACCTGAGGAACGCCGCGCTGCCTATAACTCACTATAACTCGAGAACTCATACGAATATCGCTTCAAAACTTTTTTTGGTATATTTTTAGAGCATTTCGACCATTTTGATGTAATAAAAACAAATCAATTTTTTTTTTTAGCAGTTATATGTATTTTCCCCCTTAAGGCCGGTGAGGTGGGCTATGGCAACAGTGAAAAGCAGGGTTAATGTATACATAATAATTGTCAAAAGTCATTCAACATCGAAAACAGTCTCGTGTTTCAGATTCTGATGTTATCATGCAACATGTCGGTTTTGCATAGGATTGAAAATTCAAATTTAAGATTAATTTTTACGAAATAAAAAGCCAAGCTCACCTTCCTGGCGGCATCTGGCTCTTAAATAATATCAAGATTATACTTAATTGGCTATCAATTGCCAATAGGATGAACTTGAATTTTTTCCTAGAGGTGTTAATATGCTGCAACAGTTTTATATGAGAATTTTTATATTACATTCGTAAGAAAGTAATGAAAAATCAAATTAATATTACTTGTATGTATTCTTGAATCTTTGCCCCATTGTTGCCCATTAAATAAGTTTCAATTCTCAGATATTTTGGAGTTAGATCCCATCAGTTAAAACCTTCGGCAATAAAGCACTTAGAACGGCTTATGGCCTGGATCAAACATGTGCATATTGCTCCAGGAATAATCATAGATAATTTTTTGGTAGCAAGAATTAGCTTCCTCGCAAGATCTGCCTGAGTTTATCAGAATTATGTCAACAGATTCCAACAGCCTAGATACAATACCAAAGAGTGCAGTTGTTTTTAGATGTGGTTGAATCTCACGAGTCTCTCGTGAATTTGCGTCATTTTGAAAATTTCAATTATGGTTCTTGCCAAACCACATTCCCGGAACACTTGTTCAAGATGATTTAAGTGAGCTTCTTCGGAAGTTTAAGGGGTTAGGGGTAGTCAGAATTTTCAAAAAATCTATTTTTGCATTTTTGCATTTCCTTAAAGTATAATATCTTAAAAATATTCTCTGAAATTTTGAAGTGAATCCGACAAATACTTTTCGAGTTACTCGACAGTTAACCAAGGGCTCTCGGGCTCTCCAGTACGCTCGAGAGCACCGAGAGAACCGATTTCTCGGGTTCGATTGTCATGAATGAATTACAACTTTGATGAATATATAGTAATACCTAAATCTATAAATACCTTACTATATATATTTACAATTTTTAGGTAGTATAAGTGTTTAAATTAAATAATTCGTATTACTCTACATAAATCGAGTGTAAAATTCTAAATGCGTTTTTCTCACAACTAGTTTTTTTGAACTGGTGACCACTGTAACTCGAAAACCGCTCAGTAGATTTCAATGAAATTTATACAGCCTTTGGAAAACAGAAAAAACTAGTGCTTAATCGAAGAACTTTTATTTTTTTTAAATTTCGATTTTTTATAAACAATTAGCTGTTGTTTTTTCCCGAAAATCTGGAGAAAAATTTCATGAGGCCGCTATTTTGTCAATTTTTTTTTTTAAAACAAAAGCTTCGATCAGGCACTAGATTATCTATTGATAAAACTATTTTTTTTCGTCCGATTGATTTTAGATGAATCTCCAAGGATTTGTGGTGGTCACCGCAAGGAGTTTCTGTTGGAGCTGAATCAACACAAACAGCCATAACTTTTAAAATTATTAATTTTTTTTTCTTCAAATTTTCGTGAGGTCAAGTCGAAACATTATGTAATGTTGCCATATTATTACTTTTATAAAATTAAATGATTTACCGGCAAAAAAAAATTATTGAAAATTCTCATTTTTTCATGTCTCTGACTACCCCTAACTCCTTAAGCTACCAAAATGTCGTTGAGGTAAATGAAGCAGACTACAATATACAATACTCGTCTCTGACCCTTTACATTTTCGCCCCGAAGAAATCATTACACCATATGTCTCACTGGTTGGACGAGCTATTAAGGTACATTTTTCTTGCTCACCAAGTAACGTTCGCAGAGGGTACACGATATTCACACACTGTACATAGTAGAGACAGTAATACTGTCACACGGTTTTTTTTTCAAATTAAAAAATTTTGGCTTGAGATTTCTTCTGGAAACTTTTATTGATTATTAATACATGTGTGCGAAATAAAAACCAAAATGGCCACACCACCTTAACACTTGCACTGAGTCTCTTTGTTCAATTGTCTATCGCAGCACGCAGCCCATATGGAGGAAAATCGTTCACAGCTTCGGCCAGGGCAGACTTGAGGGATTTAATGTTATTATATCTTCATTGCCAGACCATTTCCTCCAAAACCGTCCTGAACCTGCAATCCAGCAGACTCTAGTTGGGGCTGCCAGAGGGCCAATTATCTGGGCTCAAAAATGCAGATATCAGACCTGAGTCGTTCTGGCCTAGTGATCCGGTGCCAAATTTTGCTGGAACGACCTGTCTGGCTGCGGAAATCCACAATACGGTTCAAAACTGTCTGTCGATACACTTTTGCGGAGGTTTTCATGCCCTTTTCCAAATAATAGCTCAGTGGTGCCGTAATAGGCTATGACCGACCAAACTGTGATTAACGCTGGTTGGTGGCTACTATCGACTAGTGATGGGCGTGTCTGTTGTTTTCAAAAAACGAAAGCGAACTGCTTTTTTTTTCAAAAAAACTGCTTTTTAAAAATGTTTGAAAAAAACAGTTTGAATTAACGAAAAGAAACAAATTTTATGCTGTACGACAATTAGAGCTGGGTCGCACTAGGATTTTCACATACTAAGTATAACTAGTTCGAGTACGAAAAAATATCTGTTCCAAATACCTATTTGATATATGTACCTATATATGCATACAATGCATACGATTTGCAATAATGTAAGGAAACGGACTAATATGCCCTCCCCCACCCTCCAGACACAACGTTCCCAAGCTATAATGGTGATGGTGCAAGATTACCTTCAAAGAACACCGAGTCATTAGTCTGTGCAGCTTGTCCGAAACTTTCCTATGGTCGGTCATTTGTTTGACAAGTCTTTCTCCAATATAGGGGCCATCTAAAGAAAAACGATCAAAGTCAATCAATTTAATTTGTTTTTTACTTTATTATATGCAAAAAACACCTCCTGTATTCGTTCAAATGACAAAAGTAAAAAAAATACTAAGATAGGACCAACTAATACTGTTGTCATCTATATGACTTTTCATCGAGCGATCTCTGATGCCAAACTTTTCCTGGCTAATTTAAAACAGTCGGATTTCCACTCCGCCTCACTGAAGCATGGTTTTTATTGAAAAATAAAAAAAAATGTTTCGTTTATTAAACATGCACCCACTAGGGGGCAGCCTCTTTCGTAAGACTGGGCATGAATCCCGGGGCACCTTACCTCCCGTGGTCTCGTAAATTTTACAACCCCTGTAGTTATGGAGACCTGCAGTCACGAGAAGGGACTCAGCACACCCGGAGACGCCAACTGATGAACCAAAAAGGATCTTAACCTTTTCCTCCTTGGCACTTTAAGTGCTACTTTTAGTTGTTCCGCCCGATTTCATTTTGCGGTATCTTCGAAACTAGTGCGCTTTTTCCCCAGACTTGTATGGAAATTTCGCCTGAAACAATTCAGAAAGGTCCCCGAATTCATGTTAGATAAAAACAAATTTTTTGGAAATAAATGGACGTTTTTGCCCTATTTCCCCTATCTTTTGCCCTTCAAATTACACTTATATACTCCCCGACCACTTCCAATCATCGAAAGCGCCGTAAAGGCAGTTTTTGCCAAACTATGCCCCAAAAACCGCTTACTCCCCTACAAAACCGAAAGTTTTATATCACAGATTAGCCCGTTATGTCCCAAACCACTCTAACTCAAAATTAGCCGATTTTGTCCGATTTCAGCTCCTTTTGCCCTAAAAACTTTTTGAATATTTGAATAAAATACTTGCATGTACGAAAATACTGTTTTCCGCAGCTAAACAGTTTTCCAGTGCCAAACCGTTCGTTTTAACAAACTAAAAACGGTTCGTTTGAAAAAAAAAAAAAACGAAAAACGATGAAAAACGATTCGTTTTAAAAAACAAAAAACCATTCGTTTTTAAAAAACAGTTCGATTTTTAAAAAAGGGTTCGTTTGAAAAAACCAAAAACGATTCGTTTTTAAAAAACAGTTCGTTTAAAAAAACGAAAACTGATGAAAAACGAAAAACGATTCGTTTTATAAAAATGATACGTTTTAGAAAAACGATTAGTTATAGAAAAACTATTCGTTGTAGAAAAACGGTTTATGTTAGAAATGCTGTTCGTTTTAGGAAAAAAATTTCGTTTTAGAAAAACTGTTTGTCACTATTTGGAAAAACTGTTCGTTCGTTTTTTGCAGCCAAATATTTTTTTCAAACTGTTTGGCGTTTTTGAGCCCATCACTACCGCGAAATGACTTGCGCCGCTTCCAATAACAGCCGATCGTAAGCACTATCATCGTTTTGATTGAATTTCTTCTTCATGGTGAAGAGTAAAAAGTACTTTTTTGTAGCCTCCATCTTCGTACTCCACCAACAGCAACTTGCATTTTTAACATTAGTATTAAAACAAAATCAATATTAAATATACCTTTTATTTTGTCAATAAATAACGTCTGGAAAAATAAAGTTTACGGAATGCATTTTAAACATGTTCCAAATGTGAATATGATATTTTTGAAATTTGTAGCCCTATGTGTGCGCAAGGCGCCTACAATGAGGCTACGGAAATTTGAAAATTTTTGCATCACGATAGCTTTTGACCACATTATCAGATCATTATGACACTTGATGGACATATTGATGTTACTAAGTTGTAGTCTCGTGTAGTTTTTTATGAACAGGCTGCCAACCCTACAGCTACGGCAGGCATTGAAAGTGAAAACCTTCAAACCATCGACCCTCCTGAAAATTTTTTGTCTTTTACAGTGAAAACCAACTCATAAAGAAATCTTATGCTTTATTTATACAACCAAAGCAAAATTTTTCAAATTTCACACCGGACAAGAACGGTAACCTTTCTCCAATTTACCTATATTTAAAGCATCAAAAACTTCTGCTCACGAGAAGTCACGACCCAATTATCAGATGTAGTTGAAATTTACAGAATGTATTGGTATTAAATAGAACCAGGTCTTATAGAAGCGATTTGAGAGTGCGGGCAACTCTGTGCCACTGGCGCCATCCTGAAAAATTATAAAGAAAAATAAAACTGCTTTTTGCTCTGAATTCGGATTTTCATGAAATTAACACAGTAGCTGAAACTTACTCTAAGCTGTGTTTGGTAGAAATTTGGTTGAAAAATTCGGTTGGTGCTGCCAGCTATGGTAATTCTGGTATCTTAGATTTTGAAAATTCGCTCAGGAAAATAAAGCTTTTTGTCCTATAACTTCTAGTGTAGTCACGAAATCAAAACTAATTTCAAATGATAAATGGAATTTATTATTCAGAAGGAATTTGGTTTAAAAACCATGATAGGGCTGCCAGCTATTGTTGGTTTTGTATTCATTTGCAATATCTTTATTAAGCGATTTTATCGTAAACGGTAATGATTAGTGACAATAAACACCAAACATTGCCCCACTGGAACACCAAACATTGCCCCAATGCAGTCATCGGATCAAAACGAAATTCGCAGAGTAGGTTGATTTCAATGTGAGCCAGGTACGATATATTTTTGGCTGTGATGCTACCAAAGGGTTACCAATGCGAGGCGTTTTTTGCTATTTTCGTATCAATAAATGCTTACATTAAGTATTCATATTGCGAACATTTAAAATGATAATAAGTTACCAATGTTTAAGTTTTCTTAAGTTCTAGAAAAGTTTTGGTACCAAACGTCTTTCGTTTTTTGACCCGAAACATCTTTCTATCCCTGTAACTTTCGACGAACTCATCGGATAAAGTCGAAATCGATAGAATTATTTGATTTTGACGTGAGGTAATTGCGGGAGACTTTTATTTGCAGTGATGGTAAAGTGTTGCAAGCACTGAGCATTTTCTTTGTTTGTCTTATGTTATGCTGCTTTCAAAGTTTTGCAGTGTTTGGCTTTCCTAAATCTTGAAATTCCTGAAAATCAGCACATGTGGTAGAATATGCACTCAAAATCTGTACGATTCTTCTACTGCTCATCGAACATTAGTGTTTCTAGCGGTTCAGGTGCGCTAGAGTGTTTTTTTTTTATGTTGGTACACATGTTCCCTATGTATGATAACATTATCAGCTATTTAGCATTCTTAGGTTGTTTTTGATAGATATAAAGGTTAGACGTGTTTTGGTGTGCTGGGTGATTTTTGCTATTGAAAAAATGCATCAAATAATCTGTATGAAATGTTGTGTGAAAAATAAAATCAAGCAGTCCAACGTCCTTGGCATTTCGCGAGTCTACTTTCAGCAAAAAGTTTTTTCCTATAAGTGGTACAAGCTTGTACAAGCTCCCCAGCAAGTCAACTGCCGCTGAAAGCTTTGAAGCAGTGAAGAAATTTGCTATGGAGCATCATCAAATCACCATTACAAAAGTTGCTGAGGATGTCTTCATATGGGTTAACTCATGCCGTGCAATTTTTCTGATGTTTTGGGCTTGAAACAAATATCAGCGAAGTTTGTTCTGAAATTGATAAATTTTGAGCAAAAGAACCATTGCAGGAGCTGTTGAATGACGCCAAAACTAAAAAGGTCGTAACTGTTGGCGAAACATGGGTAAGTGTTTATGACGGTTGAAACCAAAGCCCAATCATCGTACTAGAAGTGGCTAATAGAGACAAGACCGAAAAATGCACGCCAAGTTTGGTCATATGTGAAGGTTTTACTCACTGTTTCTTTTCAATTGAAGCATAGTACTGAGTCGATTTCACGTGAAACTTTCATACAAAATTTCACGTGAAATCTGTTTCGGCGAAAATTTAGCTTGAAAATAAGCAAGAGTTGTACTAAGTTCTTAGCATGAAAAGTTGCTTTGAAGTTACTTTCGCGTTGAAAACGTAGATGGCACTGAAACATGTCTTCAATCATTTCACGCCAATTTAGTTTGTGCAGTTCATTCTTTCGAGCGAAAAAGTGACATTTGGTGTTTCAATTTGAAAATGGAGCAGCGCAAATGTCTTTCCAATAAGAAAATCGATCGAAAAGTGAGATTCTTGACATTTTATCCGTCAGAAATGAGCATTGTCTCTGCTTTTCTCCATTGCCAATATTTTCGCTCGAAAGAATGACCAGATAATGGAGACATGTCAAAACTTCACGTGAACTCGAACTCAGTACCAGCCTTGAGGCGATAAAGACCACATCGTTAGAAGAGCTTAAGACTATATCAAAAACCGCATATCAGAACTGCTTCGAGGATTGGAAAAAGCTCTGGCACAAGTGTATTATATTTGAGTTGGATTACTTTGAAGGGGACAAAATAGATATTGATGAATAAATAAATATTTTTCGAGAAAAATGAAAAGTCACCTTTTGTTGAACAAACCTCGTATATTTACGAAATAAATACTTCGACAGCAAATAAAAAACATTTAGTAACTGTCAGATCATACATCATACACAATTTTCTGCGGACTACGGAAATAAGTAGAAATGTTCCTTACGACATACACTTCAACAGCAAATAAAACACACATTTATCATTTTAGCAATTTTCGTTTCAGTTTATTTAACACGATTTGGACTAGTTGAAATGTACACGATTTCAATTTTTCTCATTTATAATAGTATCCATCTTCAATGCATTTTTTTTTTACAATAAATTTGATGTTGCATAGATTTAGCCTGTCTTTCATATTAATATTCATCTTACAGTCGATAAAAGCATTTTTTAGGGTTCATTAATTTTGATTTGTTTGTATGTGTATTCTTAAAGAATAAATGATTTAAGAATGCGATTTTTTTAATTTCATCATCGTTTCATCTTAAAGTCTAATAAGTTAGCTATCTACAAAGGAATATCTTGACCTTTCGAGTGTAACACTCATATCTTTCAATCTGAATGTACTTTCTGCAATTTTCTCTGTCAGGTTTATTTTTTTCGCTTATTATTCTTTCCACTTAAATTTTATAAGGTATCTTAATTTACATAGAACTCGGATATTGTAATATTATACAGGACCATTGAGTTGAAACCCTGCTTGCAGGATCTTATTGCATACATACTTTGAAGCAGTTTTTTTACATTCTGTCAAAAATAATGAAAATTTATCATTCACACACATGCGTTTCATGTTTATCCTCACGCGTACAAGTAAAACGTAGTTGAGTTTGTTTGCTTACGAATAAAACCTAGCAACGAAATACGCATACTTCTATACATAAAAGAACGAAATACGAAGTCATACATGAAAAATATGTTTTGACCATAATTTGAGTATATGGTGGCTAAGAGGCTGCAAATGAATTGAAGAAGAAGAAAGTTTTTAATGGCTTCTATTTTAACCTATGAATTAACTTGTATTCGCTTCGGCTTATAATTTAAATAGACGTCTATTAGTTATTTGTATCAATTGTATTTGTATCTCACTCGCACGATCACACATTGTTCAGCAGACATATGTATTTAGTTTGCTTGTCTATTGAGTTAAGCTTCATTCATATTTTCGTCGCTTTCTTCATTTGCAAGTCTTATCTATCTTTAATACATAATAGGTTGATTATAATAATTATTGGTTATAATGTAGCAATAGGAGTCTTTTAAATTTTACACGGTCAAAACGTGAACAGTTCGCGAATAACTGGAAGGATCTAGAGCGGCAGTGTCGCTATCGTGTGTGACATCCCCTCCGAAATGATTGGTCTCACCAATTGACGGGCATATTACGGAACTATTGTCTTCTTCGAACAAATGCTTCTTATCACTAGGGGTACTATGGGCGCTCCATAGCCATACATAAAAGGAGAGAACAACTGCTAAAACTACAACGCCGCCTATTGCGCAGGCTAGTAACGGCTGCTGTAATTCAGACAGGGTTGCTATCGGAAGAGCACTGTATTCTGTTTGGCTGGCTGGGACTACCTTGCTGACGGTAACGTCAGCACTACTGGATGGATTCCATTTGGCAGCCAGTTGATCGTAGAACTCGTGGAACTCTTTGTACTTCAATTCGTCTTCGGAAAGTGTCGTCATGACCTCTGGAGTTGTCGTAGGATGTGCAGCTGTTGTAATAGTCGAAGAGACATCACTGTCTTTCGGAACTCCTGGATTCGCTTCCATTGTATCAATGGTAAGTGGCAGAGATCGACTCATGGCACCAGTTTTCTGTAAATGGGAAAATCAATATTTGGTAATTACAAACAAGACTGGCATAATTATCGTAAATAAATTAATTAATAGAATAAAAGATTAATTATATTAACCTTGCCCTCAAATAATTTAACAACTATCCCGCCATGAATTGTAAATTGACCACCAAAAGATTTTAAATTTAATTTATGGTTAAATCAATTCCATGTTTCTGTATGCTAGACAGGGAACTGTTTCTAATTTGGTCAGATATGATTTGAACAAATAATCGTATACAACGGTATGTTGAGTGCTAATGAACTTTCTGCTATTATTTGCATGCGAATCAATAAAAACTTCATCTATTCAACCGAAATAAGCATGTATCTAAATACAATGCTGAGTACAGTTCAAAAATGATTGATTGCTGTAGCTGAATACTACAAACTATAGAAGAACCTATTAGCTTCTTCCCGGGAATCTTTGTTTGTTCTTTTAGAAACTTGTTTCTTTAATTGAATTTACAAACATTCTAGCTGTACCGGGTGTAAACACAGAATGAAAAACAAAACACGACTTACCTTATTCTTGCATGTGACTTGTACTCTGTACTTGGTATCGGGCCAAAGTGATAACTGGACACTGGATGACTCTGTCAGTAGATTTCCCATGAGACCACCACCTGATACTTCCCACGTAACTAGGCATTGATTAGGCATATTCAATGGGGTCCAGGCAACGTCAACAAGTACGAGTGCGCCTTGTTGTAGCATGGAGACCGTTCGGAGGGCCCATGTTTCCAAAATTGATTTGTTGATCTTAGGAGGTGGCGGTTTGGCACATTCATCCCAACACTATAAATACAAGATAGAAAATCAAAAATGTTAATTGAAAGTTCGATTTGTGAAAGAATTTGTGATGTAGAAAGTAGGTTGTCTTTGTGTACATGAATATACATATGATATCTACATGAGTACTATTGGAAAAAATTACCGAAAACTATTAGTTTTCGAATGCTAATAGAAAACGTATGCTTATCATGTGGTTGAAACGGTAGTTTCAGTTTGGAAATATTATGGTTGACTTGCTGCAGAGAATATTCACACATTTTCAGTCAATTCTTCTTACAAACAAATAGTTTAACATATTGGTTGAATTGTCGTTAGCTGATTGGTTTCAAATAAGGAAACAAGAGGAAAGTAATGACATTCCCCTGTAATAAATTTCGATAGCATTTTGCAGAAATAATTAATCACGCCAAATTAAATTTCATTGTATTACTCCAAGCGACTTGGCTCCAACGTTTCCAACCGTTTGGGAAGACATTGAATGTACTTAGACAGTGGGGCCATAAACTATAAGCAACATGCGGCGGCACATGAAACTTGAGTTACCCGCCCCTCATATGTCATTATTTCAGCACACCATTAGGAGCTACTTTAGTGCATGAAATAATACTTTCCATCGACTGGGAGTCACTCAGTACCCAAACGAATAAGATTTTCCGAATATACACTGCCTACACGGTCAGCTGGAGTTGTAAGAAACAACTTTTCGATTCCGAGATATAGAAATGAAACAGATGAAGACGAACAACGCGGCGACTATGAAGAAAAACTCGACTCCGTGCAAGATTCGAAATAGTTATCGGTATGATTAATTGCGACGGGTCTTAGTTTGGGGCGCGTCTGGGTTAGATATGCCACGATATATACAGGGTCGTATCAAAAGGTTATCATAGAATCGAGACGATTCGCATGTGGCATCCTACTGAGAATCGTGGGCGTTCGATTATGGGTTTCTTTGAAATATGGAAAACACTGTTACACCGCTTCATGCAAATGAATATTTTCGAGCTATCCGGCTAGATGTAGACATTCAGAGCAAAACAAAAAACCAAGGCGGCTGTTTACATGGCCTTATGGAAATTAGTCCATCCAAGATTGTTTCGTGCATGCAGCAAATGAAAGTTTGTTGAAAGCCTAAAGTTTTTTTTGCGTTCGTAGAAATGCATTATTACTCTTCATTTATGATAATTATAATCATAAATATTCATTCGAAAAATTGCCGAAAAATTATTCAAGTGCGTTGGAAAAATACTTGAACAGTTTGAACTCTATGAATCTATAGTTGAAGATGGAAGAAAATTGTATGAGTATTACTGATGTGACAAAACATTTAGTAGTTTTACAATGGTTTGGTTATTGAGTGTACTAATTACTTATTGAGTGTACTAATTAAAACGTTCTAATTTGCATCAAAGATTAAAAATTTAAGTTTTTCACTTGTTTGGACTTAATCTCGTAAGTTACACTGAACAATACTTTCCTTCTTCGTTATGTTGACAAAATTAGAGAAAATAGGTTAAGAAGTTCCAGCCTCACTAAACATATCCGTTATAGATTACCCAAGGGTCCTCGAAAAGCGAAAACCCTGGCTGATAAAGTAATAATAACAAATAGGACTGCCTGCAATACGTGCTCTTAGTAAGCACACTCTGCTGAACTTGTTTTTTTAAGACTTCGTTGCAAATTTTTAAGCCTTCTCTGTTGGTTATTTCTATGACTGGAGGTTTTTTTTGTAATTTTTGATTAATTTGCTACCTTTACAGTTACTAAAACCTGTTGTTTTTGCAAATACTGACGATCCTTCAGCGAAAAAAGTTATTGGTTGTGAGACACGTAGTCATTCGCTTTTGCGATTTTTTCTGCTAGTCTTTCAATGAAAAAATATTTTGCCACTGAACTCTTATGGCTTTAAACCATAGATTGTCATTATCATATGAATACACGAAAAGATATCAAAAGATACAAAAGATATCAATATGTTCAGTTCAGTCAATGCGCGTGAATTTTTCAATCCCAAATGGGATACCATCTGAGATTTGCTAAACTATACTTTTTACTGAACAGTGCAGCTACAGCAAAGAGCAGTTGAAAGTAGCAATTATTTTAATCACAGCTGCGATGGCTTTTTCGTACGTTCTAAAACATGGCTCGCTGCTTATGAATGTTGACTGGAAGTAATTGCTCTGGGCCTGTGATTGCTATTGCTCACTGTCTGTGATTTCTATTGCTCGCTACCTGTGATTGCTACCGCCCGGATTATATGCTTACAAGGTGACTGTGATTTGCTTTAGCGATGAATATTTGTGCAAGAAAAAGATGTCAGACGTTGTGTGTTTTTACGATGCGTTTTTCAATTCGGCGATTGCTAGCATACGATTGTGCGATTTGCTTGGATTTTGGCGTTGCATACTGCTTAATTTTTCCTCCCAATCACTCTGACAGTAACATATTTTTCAAGTCGTTAATGGCTGTATTTTTGAGATTATTTCATAGAAATTCGATTCAGAGGCATCCTCTGTGTGAGCGCAAGTAGATTCTACTGAAGCACATGCTGTACAAACCTTGGATATAAAAAAGTGCATAGAGCGACATTATTTTTTGGTTTGAAGATAATTGAAATTATATTGCAATTGCTGCCATAACTGGTCTGAAAAAGTTTGATAGTTTTTTGTGTTTCTCTATCGATTGCCTTGGAAAACTTTTTTGAGAACGACAGATGCAAGTATGATTTTGTCTACGTAGAGATTTCACTGCTCATAGCATTCACAGCGTTATGAAAATGAGTAAAAATTTTCAAATTTCAAGCATTATTTATTATTATTGGTTAGTAAGCATTTTAAGATTCATTGACGTGAAATGAGCCATTGTAATTTTTAGATCTTTCTTCAACGCAATAGAAAGTTCCATTTCGATCCAATTCTTTATTATCGTATTCATTACCTCCCTTTGTGCGCTTAATATACAGGTTTATGTGATTTGCTAAATGGTTTGTTTTTTGGGTTTTGATTTTTTCCAGATCAGTTTATCAGAGCTAATAAAATGGCTTAGGAAGGATGAATTTTGGTCAGCATATATATTAGACAAACCAGTTGTTTATGGCTGCTCCGCCGGCAAAGGGGGAAATTTCCTAGCACGAACTGCTTCTATTCCAACAACTTTTGGCGCTGCCTGAGCAGTATTTGGTATGACTAGAGGTTTCATTATACATGCGGACAAAAAGCTTGAAAATAGCATAATGAAAAGCAGATTAAAGACACTTTCAATAAATATTTTATAAATAATGATGGTAGCATTGTCTGCATAAAGATCACTTAGAGCAGGTCAAACTATCCGATTTGTGGAGCATCAATTAACAGTTGATAATAATATCGCGGTACACTGAACAAACACATAGCGCCAGACGCCATAATTTATAGACTTCGGGCGCCATGTACATAGTCGATTTCGGGATTGTGATAAAATACAGCGGCACACACCGTAATACATGGCGAAAAGTAAATAGGAGCAGGCGCTATGCTTATAGCCCTCCACGCCATGTAATATAGTCTTCCACGTCATGCACTACAGTCCTCCACACCATGCAGATGGCGTGGAGGGCTATAGTATATGGCGTGGAAGGCTATAAGCATAGCGTCTGCTCCTATGTACTATGGCTTGTGGCGCTATATTTTATCACAAATCGACCGAAATCAAACTATGTACATGGCGCCAGAAGTCTATAAATTATGGCGTCTGGCGCTATGTGTTTTTTCAGTGCATCTGAAGATTATCCAGTTCGCATTCAACAAAAGGCCACGAGCCTTCTCAGTTCTGAGCATCTGGAGGTAGAGCAGTTGATATTAGGTGATGGAATTCTATCGACGAAATTTCCGAAGGATGAATGACATCAAAGACCATATCCTCTCCTATACTAAAGAAGCTTTCTGACATTTATACATCTCCTCACACAGTATGGCTGCGATTTATAATTGGAGTGCCATGAGCCATATTACATGGCACATGGCACTATGTAATATAGCGTGTGGGGCCATAATTTGTCTACCATGTAATTATGGCGCTGGGAGCCATGCTGCATAGCTCAGGGTACTATATACATAGCGTGTGAGACTATAAATGCTGCGCCATGTTACATAGGACCACGCGCTATGTAGATTCTGACATTATGGCGCGGGGAGCAATATTGCATAGCTCAGAGTACTATGTACATAGCGTACGGGGCCATAAATAATGCGCTATGTTACATAGCTCTGGGTGCCATGTGGATTTTTTCAGTGTAGGATTAGGAGACGTCTGCTCAAATCCAGTAAATCCTCATGGCAAGTCAAGGTTCTTAAAAGCCGGAAACTTAGCCAGAATGGCGGAGGTGCTGTTGTAGAAGATAATGGTTTTGCCAGTACTCACGTATGAATCCGAGACTTGGGTACTCAGTAACGATATTCGCCGCTAAGGTAACGATATTCGCCGCTAAGGTAAGGTAAAGCCGATTTCTGATACTACCTAAAAAAAATTCGGTGGGTTGGGTACTTAGCTCATACACGCGAAGAAGAAAGCTCTGTGGACAATTTTCTGTTAGATGACATCAGATAGAGGCCTTGCTTGCGCTGGAGGAATGGCTTGATCAGAACGCTCGGAGCTTTGTAATGCATAACTGGAAGACATCGTTTCGCGATTGAGATCGGTGGAGTAACATGTTGAGGGAGGGTAAGACTGGACCCGGATGAAATGGAATCGAATTCTAAGCTAATAGAAATAGAAGTGAAATACTTAATCCAACCGGAATTAGATTACCAATCGTGCCACATGCGAGGGTGAATCAAATATAATCGGAATTATTTTTCTTGAGCAACTAAAGTTTGCAGGATAAGTACTGCGCATCTACTCCGATTCGAAAGAATTCATCCAAAACTTGTTATTCGACGCTAAATCATTTCATTTGATTTGATTTGATTTATTGATTTAATGTCTATAACAACAGATCGAGTCCAATTACGCAATAGACAATGATAAATAAAAATAAAAATATAATATAATTCAATGATAAATAAAAATAAAAATATATATAAAACGAACAAGAGTATCATAATTCAATAGAAAATAAGAATCCAAAATTTAAATATGCAATTAGCCAAGATGAGCATGCATTAAACAGAATAAGTAATTACTTTATCTTTTAACATTTTTTTGAAAAGCATCAAGGTCGGTGGTAGGGAACCAAGTCTGAGTTCGTTATGCTGCCTAGGTAAACGTAGCAGCGGTGAAAAGTAATATGTATCAGCCCGTGCAAATGGAACATTAAACGTTAAAGTTGATCTACATGACCGATCCAATATCGATTCGTGAGCATAAGGGGGTCCCATTGCAGCCGAGATTTTACTCCGATTCGAATGAATTTCTCTAAAACTTGTTATTCGTCGCTTAATCACCTCGTGAGCATAAGGGTGGGGTCATTTGGACTGGAGAGTGCCGACCGCTTTGTACTTTCAATCAATTCAGCAGTAGCGCTCACGACGTCAGAGCAACAGGTAAACCTCTCTGTTGCGCAATACATAATTATACAATTTCTTGTTCGCGACGTAATCAAAGCGAAGGAATTATTTTCCAGATTGACATTACAATTTGGGGACCAAACACTGACAAGGACTCGAACCGATCGAGTTGTGATTTTCATTTGCTTAGGCTGCTTAAAGAATAAGCGGACATCGATTTGAAGATGATTCAGGAATAAAGTGGTTCGTGCGCAATTGGCTCCTGACTTAACCAACTTCATCATACAATACTGGAATAACTAACATTCCTTTTCGCTGCGAAAAATGGATTTGTACAGCAGCAAGCTATGCAGGAAAATAAATTATGTTTTATATTTTTAATAAATAATTTAAAAGCATAGTAAATTCAGTTAACATTCGATCCACCCTCGTACGTTTGCATTAAATTAAAGCTAAAAAGTTTTCCAAGGTTCTCCTCAAGAAACGATATTGTTCATTCTTTCTAGCTTGTCATCATGCACATGGAGTATTTTTTTTTTTTTTTTTCATAGTGCTGCCTAGACAACTGGTTTGTTGGTATCAGGGATAGAACAAAATTTTTTTTTACGTCCCAACGGCACGCGATGTTCCCAAGTGGTCCCCCATCTAAGTACTAACCGGCCCAACAATGCTTAACTTCGGTGATTGGATGAAAACCGGTTATTCCAGTGTGGTATTGCCGTATTTATTTTGATCAGCGATTCTGAAATGTATGACTGAATCACCTGTAACCATCTGCGTTAATTTCAAGGCGATTTTCCTAGATCATTTTCCTAGACTCAAAGACTTTATTTGTATAGTAGTGGGAAAACTTCATGGTGCACTAACTTCTTCTAGTTCATTGCAACATTTTCAATTTCATCAGAACTAATACTGCTTTGATTAGAATATGTTTCAATATATCAGTAATTTTAGTCCGTCTCGTTAATGATATCTAAGCAATTTTACTGGCCTATTCTGATACAAATAGCTTTGGACACGAAATAACCATTTCGCATTAAATTAATACAGCTTCAAAAGGACAAGAGCACTCTCTAAGAGGACTCTCCGCAGATATAGCAAAGCTCAACCTCTATTTAGGAAGCACGGAGCCGTGTGATCAGAAAAACTGTCTCTGGGTATGATATTTTTATGCTTGCAGTGTACTAGCCAGGAGAGTTGGAGCCACATATATTTGACAAACATCCAATGTAATGAATTAAAAATTGATGATACTGTTTTTAAGTTTCCGTTATTCATACGAAAGTTTCGGTTGTACATAGCGTTGGGCACGGAAATTCAAACAGTTTAAAATTTTCACTGTGATACGGGTGTGTTCTATCAATAATTGCAGACTTAACTCTCTATGATGAAACTTTTCCTTAAAAAGTTTCAAACTTAATTCACCCAGGAGCCTTAAAAATATCGTTATGCTCGCACAAAACAGCCTATACCACACCACTGCTATGAAAAAGAGCATACGTTTCTATCACAGAAATCCATTATTACACCCATCAACCGACACCCTCAGCACGAGGATAGCTCGCAACAAATGAATAGCTTAATGTTTCTGGCAATTAACGAAACTAAGATATCGAACAAAAAATTCAAAGGAAACATTAGCTGAAACGAAAGCATCATGCACACGAACTTATTGAGTTAGCATCTTCCCACCACCAAAGGACCAAGAAGAAATCCATATTGAACATTCCGACTAAAGGAACAATGTGGCAAATGATGAAGCAACATACGGCGCCGAACGTAACACGTCCAGGACATGAGATGTGACGCGAACTCTGAAATGGCATGCTACGCTGCTTCAGCTGAAATCTAGAGAAATAGTCGAATAAGACGAATCGTTCGTTTGTCAGCTAGTTTGGGGGACGATGAGTGGTGGATGCACATATATAGACGCGATATAACCAGCAATATACGGAAAGATGTTGATGATGCCGGGTTAAGAAAATGAGGAGTGGTCGGCCCGGAACGATAAATCAGCATGACATTTCGAGATGTAATGAGTGTCAGCAGTAATTGAAAGTAAAAGTTCACATGTGTAATGGGTGTGGATTGGGAAACGTCGAGGGGAGACAAAACAGAAATCTGACATGGAATGTTGATAATGATGTTGAAAAGTTTTCTGCGTGCTGGGCTCCCTTCTCCGTCAACTGAACTTGTACGCATGACACAAATCGTGAGCTGAATGTATAACTCGAACAGCATGTGTAAATATGCCTGTTAGTGAAAATATATTTGGAAGTTTCATCTCGATTGTGAGAATATTCGAATTCGTTGGGAGTTATTGAGTTCATGCAGACAATCCGCGATCTATTTCATCATTTATTGTTATGGGAGAAGAATACAGATATGATATTCGTACCACGTTTGGTGGATATATAGGATCAGGCAACGGGTGCAGCTATATTCAATGCAAAATATTTTTCATATCGTTTTCAAAACCAAGTCGCAGATATTGTTATAGATATTATGTGAACAAACTTAGATACATACTGTATTTGTTATATGCAATTTCATTGAATTGAATGAATCTAAACTGGATGCCAAACACATTCCATTCCACGCAACACAAATATTAATCCAATTGAAACCTGAAAGTCTCAAAAGTTCTTCGCAATTTTATTTCATTATAAACTAAAAAGAAAGTACCACCGGAACCAACTCAGTCCCATATAATATGAGAAAAAAAGCATGAATCGATTCTTTCCCTAAAAAAATAATTTCAACCAAACCATTCCAAACACTCGTTCACATTAATAAACAACTTACAAATGCATTTATCCATAAAATCCATAACTAATATCGCTGAAAGCACCCATTGACCTCCCCCATCATTCCCTAATGGTTACTTCAGCCATTTGGTATGCTTGCTTATCGACGTTGAAAGTCAATCGTCTGCAAAGCGATTCTCAGGCTCACTTTGAGCTTCCTAAAACGTAAAGAAGATATCAATTACAAAAGAAAACATTGATCATAGTCATTTTCAATGAGAGCTATGACGGAGGACGAGTCGAAATCAATGTGTGTAAACAAACAATTTGTTTGTTGAAGTTAATTATCCGTGTTAACAAAACTACTTCGTCAATCAACACATCATTAAGATGTTTGATGTTTGTAATGTTGCTTTTATTATTATTATCGTTTCGAACCGGAGAAAGAGCCAGTGAGTCAAGTAATTGACGGAACCATTTTCAATGTGTTCTGTACAGTACTGTTTTTGTTTGTTTACCGGCTGCAAGTACGAAACGCTCGTCATGTGTCGATGACACCGTATATGCTGAGTAAGTTCAAGTAGTGAAATGCGATTACAGTACCATACCAACATATCAACTTTAATTAGTGCTTAGTTCAATGTGCGGTAATTTGTTGCATTGATTTTCGCTATTGCATGTTAGGTGGCTGTTACCTTATAGGTATTAAGACTTATTCAAATCCAACGGTATTTAAGGTAACTCGCGATAGGCTTCTTGTGATTTGTTTGAGAGAGCGTTAACTAGATTCCAAAAATAGTGCAATGCAAGCTTGTTTTGGAATTCATTATCGAAACGATTATTTGTCATAATGGTTCCTTATTAGTCAAACAATACGTGAACTAAAACGAAATGTAGATATGGTAATCCATTTGATAATCCGAAACGGTTTTATATTTCTTAATCATTCTGGATGGAGATACCTCTAAAAGTTTCTGAGCACACATTCCGTTCGTAGAACGCTGCACTTAAGCTGGATACTTCTTGCTCGTTTCCAGTGCTGCCATTTTAGCATTTTGAATGCTATATTTGGCATTATTTTTTCCAAAGCGGCATTAGAAATTCGAAGTTAGCAATCATTATTTTTAGCATTTAAGTTTAAATTTCGGAATAATCTGGCACTCAGCTATTTACAATCTTGCCCATCAATTGTTTCTCAATAATAGCTCTGTTTGCATGCTTTCAGTCATGTTCATGGACTGAAACTTCCTGAATCATGTGGTGGGGGAAATTCATGAAAAGTACAAAAACGCTGTCATGGCATTTCCTTAGAAGTGACAAGCAGAAGTGTCATCTTAAGCAATAATAAAGTATCTCCACAAAAATATTCGACTTTCATAATAAAGTTGCGCGAAAAAAATTTTCCTTTACCGCGCATATTTGAAAGCTCAGATTCAACTGAAATCTTATGCTCTTTCATGAAAGAGGGAAAATGTTCAGTGTTCAGTCAAACAGCATGCAAAACGACTTCTTGGCAATGAATAGAGTATGCGAACAGACATAGCATTTGAAAACATGATGTAATGCTGCCTCATTTCAACAAATATGCGCTTCAGGCAAGAGTATTCTGAAAATGTCAACTGTAAACCTACCCTCAGCGATCGGAACCGTTGCCGACCGATGAATCCCGGCTCGATCCCACCCACTGTCGATGAATTCGCTGCAGACCGATCGTAACCAAAAATACATTAAAACCAGTACTACGCTTTTGTGCTTTCAAGAGAGCAAAGGATATATAATTGGTCTTCTATTTTTTGTCTACGATTCCCAGGAAATCCCAATGCGAGTGACAAGTGCTATTAACGATGCAGAAATAGCGAAATATTGAGTGAAATAAAATGAAAAGAAGGATATTCCAATAATAAGGCGATTTTAGATTGAATTAAATATGGTAAATTCAGGTTGCTCGTTCTATTAAATCGTGCTGATGTTAAAAATTAATGATGTTGTCCCATCTGCTTCAGACTCCCAAGAGCCCCGGGCATCTACAAGTTCAAGTTTACCAAAGTATATGCATTCTAGTCATATATGTTTTCCTGAACAATGTGAATCCCCTGTTTTGTTGGGCTTCATATGCAAGCAATCTCACGGATACAGATGGAGAAAAATTTTCGTCATTCGACACTAGTACTTTTTTCACTTAAAAATAAATTATTGTTGCTGTTTTGATTGTAAAATTCTAAATGATGTTTTGGAAAATATTGGTGGAAGTGAGTTTTAAACAAGAGAAGAAGATTGAGATGTAACTAACATGTCTCTAATATATATAAAATCATCTTGACTTTCATTTTCATCTTGACGCATTTCGATCGAACATGGGTGAGAGTAGTAGCATTGAATACAACAACAACAACTCATGGTCCAGTGATCTTATAGAGCCGGGTAATATGTGCGGTATTATAGTTTCAGTAAGGTGTGTTGGAAAAGTCGTAATTTTTCAATAGCCTTGGAAACCGTGACTGATTTTCAAATCACTGTGATTTTAAGCAGCGATTTTTAGTCACTACTGTGATTTGGGCTCTTCTGCCATACGGGAAAAAGATATGATGAAAAGGGGATACCTATATACAGAAGGATAGAGCTGCATAGACATTCATCAAAAACTATATAAAGTTATTGTTTATAAACAGTAACTCGTACTGTGAATTTCGTAACGATCTAATGTTTCTGTCGTAACGATCTAGACATAGTAAAATTGTACAAATTTTCTTCTCCTACTTTTAGGCACTCAGCACCAATGCAAAATTTCCAAAAGGTCATCATCGCCAAGCATAAGATATTTCATTTAAAAAATCAATCTGATCAGACCCCTTACCCCTGAGATAATCTTACTAACAACATTTGTCTCGACCATAAATTCCGAGTTCAAGTGTCAGGAAAAAGCTCGAGCGACCGAAATCACAGGTATTAAAATCATTGTGAAAATGCACAGTGAAAAATCATTGCAAGGAATCACGCCGAAAAATCGGTGTCAAAATCACTGCAAAAAAATTGCAGCAAAAAACCACAGCCAACAAAATCAAAATTTTAGAAAAAAATCCTCTCTAGCCTCGTTCGTTGTAATTTCGCTGATTCAATGACCTTGTTTGCTGTGATTTCGATCGTTGTGATTTTTTCATTTTATTCATGCTGTAGTTTCGTTCTTTGCGTTTTGTTTTCGCTGAGATTTAGCTCGCTAACATTCCGCTCACTGTTGTTTCGTTCACTGTGATTTTCAATATTTAGTCACTGCTACTACCAGTGATTTTTAATACACTGTGAAAAATATCACTGATTGATGTATCGGCCAAACAATAGTAAAATTCCACTGGTTCACAATAGAGTGGGAATATGAACGACATTGTTTGAAGGGGTTTTCTCGACCACTGCCTGAGCTGTAGGAACGAAGATACTCATACAACGCATCCGTATATATAAAACATCGAATACTCATCTAATACTCACCAACTCATGAAGCAAATTATAGCTACTGCGAAATCTGTCAAGTACTACTACATCTGGTTTATTAGACCTGTAGTCTGCAATTATGATGAAAATTTACGTTTTATTTAAAATTTCCAATGTCTTGATAGATAAGTTTAAATGATTTTTTACGCCATAATCTCTTGAAATTTAGTCTGGATATAAATAAATTTGAAGAAGGTCCTAAAGCCAAAACTGAAAAATATAAGTGCATATGCATTCACAAGTATAAATATATATATTATGGGTATTTTCTGCGGATATAAGGATTACTGCTCATGGCTATAGTAAGTAATGTTCAATGTTTGTGCATCTTGGCAAATAGCGCCCAGCGTGGGAATTCGAACTCATGATCCTTTGGTTAAACATTGATTTGGCAGGCAGAGTAATTAATAATATAAATTTCAGTCTTTGCTGTATTATAGAAAGTTCAGTTAAGTGTTTCAAGGGTTCCATCAGTACTATTAAAGAACAATGATTACCTAAGTTAGTGTGCTATTTTTTGTACAAAATATTGAAAAATCAATTTTTTCGAAAGTACGCTTTTGCGACTGTTTAAGATCACTGGATAAATAAACTAATCCAATTTACCGCGAACCATTAATAAGGAACATTTTTGATTTGAGATTACCTCTATAGAAGTTATTGGGTTGGCGGGAAAGTTCTGTCGTATTTAACAACCTACAGGTAATTTTACCTGTCAAGTCAAAACAAGCTGGTAGAATGCGTCGTGTGTGATCTTGTTATTTAGCGTACCTTTAGTGAGATATAAGAGAACAGCTTTCAATATTATTGATCATTTAGTTGCGAAGTGCTGAGTGAATTAGATGGCAGCGGATAAAAGGAATCAACGCATCTGTTGCTTGTAAAAACGTATGTGGCTCGCTGGGAAGTGAAGTTGTAAAAGTTCGGACCTATCAAAGGTGGTTTGTGAAATTTCGTTACGGAGATTTCAGTCTCAAAGAAGATGCAAAGAAATAAGGCATCCACCATTCGACTGCTGAAGAAAACATCAAACATCTTGGATTTGTCCTGAAGCAGAGTATTAAGGTTCCGCACAATTTCACTGAAAGGAATTAATCGGATTGTGTGAGAATCTTCTCATTTCACCTTATTATACACAATATCAAGCCATTTTTGGACACGATCATTACGTGCGATGAAAACTGGATCTTTTACGAGAATATGAAGAGAAAAAAGTTGACTGCGAACCTGGAACATTCACCATAGTTATTGCAAAACTAGATCTTCATCAACGGAAGGTGATGCTCTGTTTGTGGTGAAATAGAAGATGTTCAATGTACTAGGAGCTACTTAAACAGCGGCGAACACCTATTATATTATAAACAGAATGAAGCTATCAAGGAAAAGTGACCAGTATTAGTGAACAGAAATGGAATTGTGTTCCATCACATACTGTAATGGTGACCCAAGAGAAGTTGAATGAGCTTGGATGGGAAGTTCCAAGTCACCCATCATATTCACCTGACATTGCTCCGTCGGATTACTATCTATTTATTCCGATCGCTTCAGAATTATCTGTCAAAGCAGACACGCGGATATATAAGTGGATGAAATTAATACTCAACGTAAAATTGCGTGCTGGTATAAACCAATACATCAAACAGGACATAACGCTATACACAGCCTAAAACAAACAGACGCTATCAGACTGTCCAATCGAATCGAAAGCGTGTTTGGGGAAATGATTTTAATTCGAGAAAATAGTGCCAATTTTAGGTCCAAGGATTAGAATTTTTACGCTAGGGGGATTGATAAGTTGCCTGAAAGATGCCAACGAGTGGTTTGCAGATAATGAACATTATATTATTGATTAAAATTTAAATAAACGTGATTTAAATTTAAATAAACGAAACGACAAGTGTTGTTTTTTTTTCTAAAATACGATAGAACTCTCCCATCAACCCAATAGATAGCCACCAGATGGTTGTTCTTAAGCAATAATAAATGATCTAATCTCGGTGAAGCATAGCTTTCGTCCGTGCACTATTCTCTGATCCTGATTCTGGTCTTTACACTGGGCTGATGATCTTCGCATTTTGTACCAAATCGTCTTCTGACGCGGTAGTAGCTTAGTTTAATCTGCTCGTCAATGGCTCTGAGTTAAAATTAGTAGCTCCGTCTTAATAAAATAGTAACGGATCTCAGACAACGCTTTTAGTTCTGTAGTCATTACGTTGGTTGTACATGGTTAGTTGAGATGAACGCCTAAATAGCACGGAACCGGATCTGAGCACATAACGTTTTGCGTCAACACTCGGAAAGCCTTTCTGCTCTGCACAGATAATAATAGGAATATTGTGGTGATTAATTATACGGGCTAAGATAACGGATATACATTAAAGCCTAGTAATGTATTCGACGAACGAAATACAGCGAAAACGTCTGTGCGGAATCGAGCGAAATAAAGTTCCGCACCCCGACACGGGGGGCAGTATAAATTGCCATTGATGACATTTAAAAAGTGCATTACATTTGAATTCGGTGCATATAAATTTAACTAACCGGCATCAAAAATGATATTATCGGCAAAACAAAAACTACTGTTGCAAGGATGCGCTGTTCATCCATCTATTTTCACTCATTTTTCAATAAAATATCCGCAAACTCGAATGAAATTATGAGCTGTCACATTTTTCGCATCAATTTAAGGTACCTGGGTCATTAAATGGCTGCGAAATTTAACTTATACATAGTGCAGCGCCATCTCAAAACGAGTCACTGCGTTGTCTTCGAAGACAGTTATACGTCTTCGAACACATTACTGACGGGCAAAACCAAACGAAACGAAATTCCGTGCCAGGCTGATTTTGTATGGGATTTGACACTTCGTTTCGTTTCGCATCGAATACATTTCAGGGCTTAAGACCCAACAGTATCGATACTTTCAAAACCGAAAACGCAAGTTTGATTTGCCCAACGATCAACCCAAAAATCAAGGAGATGATTGTTTACAGGCCAAGTGCGTTAATGATGGGAATGAAGTGAATTTAATGCTTACAGTGCTCTTATCTGAAGGAGAAGCAGCAAATAAGCCTATTCTGGTACTTACCTGTAAATCTAACCAAGAACTTTGTTTTCAAGTCTGATACACGGATCTGTCCCAACCACATCTCTTGCCCTGTTTGGGCTTCTTGCGGAACAAAGCCACAAGCACTGCTGAGATAATGGAGCCCGCTTAAACCGAGCAGACTCTTCGTGGGAATATAGAATCCAGAGGATCGCATTGCAGATTAGAGATATATTTCAGAACATCCACCCTGAAGCACTATCTAATCAGGACATGAAATCTTCCAAGCGGGTGGAGCTAAATAAGGGGATTCATCTCGCAATTCAGGCTCCTACAAAACTGAACAGTTAAATCAACAGAGAAAATGCAAGTCTGTCCCAGCCCGCATGTATGAAATGGCTAAAAAGTTGCCGGATACTGATTAGTGTTACCTTAACCTTCATCAAGAAGCTAGATAATGTCTCTGTCTTTTCAAACTTCAATTACAATTTTATTCCTATATCAGGAGAACTTATTTTGACCCTATCGGATATATTAAATCATCCACATATTCTCTCGCAATGATGTCAAGAGTGTGGCAAAGGTGCCAACTATGACAAAACAGAACTATTGCTTTACACGAGGAAGAATACGGTTCTAAGCTCCGACCTGCCGAAGCTTAACGACTCTTATAAGGTTCAAAAAGAAAATTAAATATTTGGGGCTTTTCCTGGAAAATACAGCAGGAACAGATCACGTGGCATTTTGTGCTCTATACTAATGTAAAAGAGACATTGGGTATAGAGCACAAAATGCCTCGTGATTGAGTCAACACTTAAAGGACGCTATCAAGTGTTGGGTGGAAGAATGTACCTATGTAACAGCAAGACAATTGTACTAATTTTTTGATATTAACTTTTATGATGAAACTTTTGATAACAAGACGTTGACTGTTTTGCAGACAAATGCTGCGGGGATGGGCGGACATTGCAACGTTTTATGCCGGAGTTGTAAACTCGAAGAGCTGGAGGAAATAATTGTTCATCACTTCTGCAAATTGATAGTAGAAGGAATCAGTTTCTTGGATGATACTTCTTCGCAAGGCTAACCAAAGTAGCTTAGGTGAACTTAAAAAGGAATTCTCAGCTGTCAAAGACACTAGGTGGCACTTTTTTCAATAGTAGTTGACCACTAAGCAATGCGGTATCACAATGGCCCCGTGTGTGATTGTGTGGAGCAGAAGCTGCGAAAAAATTTTACTTATAAAAAATCAATGGAAGGCTATTCAAAGATTTTGCCCCAAAACACTAATGGAGAATAAGCCATCAAAATATTGGTGAGTAACATTAGTGTGTTTGGAAGATATTCGACAAAAGTAATAAACCGTTTTTTAGAAGTGATTGTGGCAAGACTGTACACCAAATCAGCTCAGGTTACTAGTGGTTTTTTGCAAAGTGCTTATAATGTTAATCAGCAACCGATTGAAAATTAGGCCACAATATTTGTTCTTTAAACAAAATAATAGAAGAGCCCTCACTAAAACCGAAATAAATATGTAGCAAAGCATAACCGATACACTAGAAGGAGAAAAATATTTTAATGTTGCTTCGAAGCGAATCATTAGAGCAAAAAGCAGATGCGTAGAAGAAAAGTTCATCAAACAGTCACTCTTGAGTAGCTCTTCTTTTTCCTTCTTTTTATTTGAGTCTGCATTCGCAAATGATAGTCGTTGCTTGGCATTTAAATCATTGACATTATAATGACAGATGAATTACATATAATCTACTAACATTTCATGAGATGGGAATCTGTTGTGGAAGAAAACATTTCATCTACTTTAA
Organism: Nemotelus pantherinus; assembly: GCA_963978885.1. NCBI lineage: Eukaryota > Metazoa > Arthropoda > Insecta > Diptera > Stratiomyidae > Nemotelus > Nemotelus pantherinus. The sequence continues at coordinate 102,711,834 of OZ022265.1, read as the reverse complement.
TCGCCATCACATCAAACGTAGTCGCTAGTTTGATTTTTGTCCATCATAATTGCCACCATCATTATGAATTTCGTTCCACAGTACAATTTCTTAGCTTCATTTTCAACAAATTTTCTTTGTCGACAGATCAACAGCTTGACATATTACTGCTCTTACTGTAGTTTTAATTTTAGTGCTTTTCCCTGGATACATAAAATTCAGTAAATTTCCGTCATGATTTCATGACTATCAATCAGTCCTTCCGCGCAAAAGGTGACTATCATGTCGCGGAAATTGTTCGTTTACATGCGGTAGGTAAGCGAATCTCGAGCTGGTCGAGAATTACAGGTTATTATCATTGGTAAAAGCCTGGGAATATATAATTAGAGAAAATGTCGGGGGAATTTTTCATAATGCATAACGGTACAGTGTGTGTGTGTGTGTGTGTTGTGTTGTATTTTTCGGAGGATGGTTTCGAACAGCTTATTTACAATGCAAGCAGCACTTTGTAGGTGACCTGGAAAAAGTGAGTTAAACATGCAGTTTAGAGGGAAACGAATGAATGATTATCGCTCGAAGGGAAAAAGCGATTATAGTCTATGGTGATGGATTTCACGAGAAAATTTATCGATGCACTCCAGATGCTTGATTTATTTGCATATAGTAATATCGTAGGCGGATAGAAAGGCAAAGTTTTTCGACTCATTCATTCATACATATACTGAGGCCCAAAGAAGCTTAACTTGATTTATGAATCAAATCTGAAAGAGATTATGAACATAAAAGGAATTAGCTACTAGATATCAATTTCTCATGTCCTATTATTTTTATGTTTCTACTAAGTTACTCCGTTCAATAAGTATCATATTATGTATGATCCTTTAAGTGCGGATCCACAAGTATATTTTTTGTGGAATTCCAGTTCATTTTCATCAATTTCGCATTGCAACATCGCAAAGTCCATGCAAAAATTAAACCATAAATGAGTAAATAGCATTTATACGCGGTCCATTTTTGCAATTGGTACGAGTGGGAAAGCAAGGGTTGAGTTTCAATCCGTTTGTAGATGGAATTTATTTTGAGGATTTTTATACAAAAGGCTAAGAGGGGTTAAATACGGATTTTAATGCATACATGCAAGCGTACGTACGGATTCAATACAAGCAGGACTATAATGGTAGTTATATATATTTAAGCACAAATTTTGGTATGTAGAATTCTAAAATATGCAAATGCAAAGAACTTGAATTTTAATCCAATTCATTGCAAGAATATGTATCTTTCAGCTTGTTACAGGTTTCATTGTTTTACACTCAAGAGGGCATTTTAGAGAACTGCAACTCGATGATAAGTCGAGAGAGTACTTCAAAAGAACGGAACTGTCTACTACTATATTTATTTAGTAAACGTGCCTAGGTTAAATTTATAATGCAGGGAGGGTTCAAGCAGGAAGATTAGATTTTCAATTGAAAAAAAAAACAAGATTTGAGATCCAGTATTGATTATGTGACTCACCAAAAGGTGTAGCGCATCAGGAAGGGATTTATATCTATAGGGAGGAAATCCACTCTGCAAATAAAATAAAATATTAGTGACACTAAAAATTTGTTAGCAGTATTTTAGTAAGACATCAATTGGTAATTTCATATTTCAGAAGAATAATATAATTACCATTGTTTACAGCTTAAATTTGAGCTAAAAATGAAAAACTGTTTGAGCCCTGGTATTGAAGACCTAATGGAGCACAACTTTGAAAAGCACTGTAGTTTTCGCATTGCTGCGAGTCGGTGAAATTCAAAGAATGAGCGGGAAAGTTTTGGTTGTTTACTTCATGATATTTCAATGTACTGAAACACCACTGGATAGGATGGACACAAAATATTATTTTACCACTATTAAGTAAAAAGGGTAGTATTTTTTTTTTTTGAAAGATAAGAAAAATGCGAGACAAATCTCAAACAGTTATTCGAAGGATTTATTTTATATTTGTTTTTTAATGTTATTTAGTATTTTTCAATATTACATACATAAATAAATAATAATAATAATAATAATAATAATAATAACAATGCACAAACGTTTAAAAATGCAATATTTTTTTGTTTCTTTTTAATGCATCCCGGGATAGTGTAATACATTTCTAACAGAAGTAATTAAAAAGTCTCAAAACTGCCAATTTATTTCCGAGCACTTGTTTTCTATCAACCAATACAACTAACTGATAGTACATACAAGATTTTACTTTTCGGCATATTCTTCACATCGATTCAGGCACTTGTCGCTTCGTGAGACGTTCAGCAAAAGTGTCCCGCTGCAATCCGTTTAGGGTCTTGGGGAGTGGATTCGGTAGAGACTCCTTTTTCATAATCCAAACTTTCAAGAGTGACAAATGATAAATTTCACGGTTCACGCCTTTAATTGGTCCCAGGCACCTAATCAGAGCTAGGCTAACTCAAAGCTCGATGCAGGGTCTCTCGTCCGCACCTAGATTCGAACCAAGGACTACACAGATTTGGAACCAGCCTTTACCCAGTAGGCTAAATGAGCTTCATGGGATGAGTTGGAATATTCCCGCCCGGTGTTTAGCCAAATTAACGCAAAGTGTTTCATCTTCTCGTCTAAAACATATTTTCGGTCTCCTAGAAACTCCTTGAAGTGAGGTAAGAGATGAAAGTCGCTTGGAGTACGGTGTGAGAGAGAGAGAGAGAGATTATTTTCTATGATGTCTCAACGAAACTACTTTAACAGCATTCTCGGTTTTTATAGACGAGTCGTATTTCCAATTGACTGACGACCACTTGCTGCTTTAGTGTAGTGGTGGATCCATAATTCGTCATCCGTGACAATGCGGTACTCTTCCGTACCGAGCCTTGTGTTAGCTAGGTAGATTTCGAGACACCGATCGTGAACAAACTTTCCGGTACTGCAAAATATTGTGAACAATGATACAAATGCTTCCGAGCACCTCTTTTAATTCTGGTGCCAATTATCGTAACGTAATTCTTCTTTTGTCCTAAATCAGATCGTTTAAATTTGTGGATGTCGCGCGGACTTGGTAACCGTGATATTCGTTGGTGAATTTCTCTCTACTGGCCCCAAACTTTAGACACCATTCTGCGACATGCTGACAAGACATTGTAGTCTCCCTCTAAATCTTTACCAAACGCCAGTGAATTTCAGACGCGGCTACATGTTTTGCCTATCGTAATCGAATAGCTGAGCGGATTTCTTCACGATACCAGTAGCTTGTTTCTATACGAATGTTTCTCCACTATTTGAGTGGAGAAAAATCTCTATTCGATGACGTCACGCAAATTTCATTTGGCATTTTCTGTACGACGCAGTTGCGAATTTTGTGCTGAAATGTGTGTAGAGGGACGGAACGTGTAAAGTCCAAACAAAAATAAGAAAGTAGAAATGCCAAAACTGTTCTGTGTTCAAATTTTACAAATGGAGAGTCTCGTCAAAATAACGTCAAGTAGAGAATTGTAGTAGAGACCTTCTCTATTCGTAAGTTACAGAAAGGAGCCAAGGTTTTCCAAATCAGTCAATATTTGTGTGAACCTACAACTAGCGCTGTAGGTGGCGGGCGGCTGAAACTCTGCACAGCTACTGACCAGTTTGGTACCGACTGTACGTGCTTCTAGCATCTGTCGTACGTATATCTTTTTTGTGGCCAAATCAATCACTTTTATTTTTCGTACTGATGGGATTTCAGCCTTAATGGAATTTAAACTATAAGTTTATGGTTAAAGATTTCAAATAATCGTAAATCAAAGACAGAAAAATGGTCAACTAGCTTAAAATAATATTCTCTCAATTAAAATTAACCTTGTTTACCCTTTTATCGGATGAGTGAAATATGTGAATAATAAGACCAGATATGAAGAGCTTTTAACACTGCAATGTTTTAAGAGCTGCGAAGCACGTGTTGATTCCGCACAATTAGATGCAAGGAGTAGTAAGGAGTGTGCGGAAAATTCTCAAGTTGTATTAACCAAAAAGACTCAAAAACAAGTTACTAGTAGAACACGCACGACCCGAAGAAAGCAAGAGTAGGTACTTTAAGACTTATCCGAAAGCAAAGGGGTACGCATTCATTAGATTCAAGAGGACTTAGCTTCAATTGCTAACTGCCGTGATCAATCACTTTTAAGATCTCTCAAGTAGGCAGCTAATAAACAAAACAATTCCTCTTTGATTTTCCACCGCACGAAAACACAATCATAAATTATGCTCTTGAATTTTCTTTACTCTTCTCATGAAGAAACTACAGCCGCACAAGAACGTTTCACAAATGCTCATAATTTATTTCACGTTCAGTGCAGTCGAAGTCCAGCATTAAAAGCTAATAAAACCACTTAAAATGAACTTATCGCCCGTTTGCATTATCAAAGAAATGATCGAAATTCAATTTCATGGGTTTATAAATTCATCTTGTTTCCAGATTTGCCTATTGAAACCCCGAGAATAGCAATAAGCTCCCATACGAGTCTCCATTGAATCAGTCTCGCTTGAACAAAAACTATTGTAATTAACTTGAATAGTATGACAGACATTAAGAGATCATTGATCTTGGGAAGAAGTCCGCTAATTCACTTTCACCCATTCTTCAAATAATTGAAAAGTACAAGGGTCGATCAGGCACGAACAAAACGGGTCAGATGTCACTGATCGATTTCTTTCATTCAATCGATAAGCATCACTAATCATTATTGCTTGGATCTAGCAACGTAGAAATTCGGTATTCTTTTGGAGGCATCAGATCACGGTATCTGGAAGAAAGGAGTAGTAATGCTGGTATACTGAGATACTGTGCTACACTCGGTGCTTGCGGTTTGCGAGGGGGAAACAATTTTCAATCATCGATCACCGGATATGATGAGTACGATTGATGGCTCTTGTGATTCTGGATAGTTATTGTAATGAAGTGAAAAGCTTGGTAGATGCAAACAGCACAATCTACTATTTTTTTTTCAGTGTAGAGTGTTTTAAAAAGGTTAACTAATTAGTTAAAATTGCGTGAGTTCGAATCAGTATTTTGAATAGGAACCTTCTACTTGTTGCATGCTATGTTTTCTAATCTCCCTGCTGACGGTTTAGAAATGAGTATTATCATGACTGTTCTTATCCATTTTTTGGATATTAGATTGATTAGGCCTATTTAAATCAAACGTTAACTGAACAAGATTTCGCTGAATAACCAGTTTCAGCTCTATACATTCTCCATTCAAATTTTTACTCAACGAAAAGTGCAATCAAGTAAGCTTTAGTCAGTGTACATAAGAGAATATCTTTTAAAGAAAACCTCCAGAATAATGGACAATAAGAGCGTAGCATCTTCCAACGATATGTCTATCAATTCGAAAGTGATAAGATCAGAAGGTATTATGGATGATTCCTTACCAAGCATCATTAATTTTCATGCTTGATTGCAATGCTCAAGATCACCGTTACGCCACAATTGACTCCCTGACTCATATATCACCTTCCGATCATCAACGTGCATATGAGCCTATACGTACATATGTGAAAATCTACAATTAGTGTATTGGTTTAATTCACATCCAGCACCTGGCAGAAAACCATCGCAGACTTTACGATTTATATACCTATGCTACAAGCGTGTGGCATGTACGCCCGTATGTGAACTGGAAAGCAGAACAAAAGAAACTGTGGTTAGGAGCACCCGTAGTAAGTCGAGTGAAAAGAAGCGTATAAGCAACCGTAAACTTTTTTTTCCATAAGATTCGTTTCGTATGGATAGTACCTACATATGTTAGCATGTAAATAAACATATGTATGTATGCTTATGCGAATTTTGAGATTTACCACATTTTTCCGCAAAACCACGCAATAACGTGCATGCAACGGATCGTAAATAAAGTTCAAGCTCATATTTCATACAACATGATCTTGTCGGGTGGTTTACTCTTGTATGCCGGTTCGTCGATCATCATCGCAACAACAGCAGGAGCAATGTTTTGAAAACAAAGTTTAAAATATTCACAATCGGACGTATAGAGATGCAAGTAATTTTAGATTTGTACCGCAAACAATATATAGCCATATTGGGTGACAATGGGTTTCGTCCACGAATTTAATAACAATGAATTTTGAGAATACTATCCGTGTCATAGACAAAATCACTACGGATTTTTCAAGCCAGGGGGATTTGATGAATTAAGGAGCATTAAAAGTGTTAAATTGCGATCGTCTTCTCCCTTCCTGTCTACAATATCATAGACAGCGTATGTCTGCTCCAAAGCTTGAATTTGTTGTTTGATGCGAGAATATGGATCGTTTTGATGTCTGATGAGAAACCGTGCATACTTTTGAAACGACTTAGTTGGAATTAAAATTGCGATAGTATCGCAATCAAAGCAATTTTATACAAAGAGCATAAGTTCAGCCTCTACGACTACACAGTGGCGGATGAAAGACGCTACCAAAAAAATGTAATCACTTTTTTCTGTATAATTAAGGGGGTACGCTGGCCCACGAAATTTAAAAAAAAAAAGATTTTCTTTGCATATTTTCAAAGTTTAGACCTTTAAGAGGATTTTTGGAAACTGGAATTATTTCTGTAGTTGCAGCTATTTTTGTGACGCGCCAACTAAACCAAAAAACGCGATCAACAACGAATTAACCGCTCCGAGCTACGAGCTTCTCAAGCTTCTAAAAAAGTTCGAACTGCTCGTAGTGCTGGAAGAGCTACAGAAAATCTCGCTTTTGAAGCGGAAGAAGGAACATTGCATGAGGCAGGGATCCCTGATTGAAAAAATGTAAGTATAATATACCATTAAACGTCTCAGACTGCTCGAAACGCGACTCAAAACTTTAAACGCGTTTTCCTCGAAACTACTTTTTTCGCCACGGTTGACATGATATCTCAAGTTCCAATAGACCGATTTACTTGAATTTTTTCACAACTCTCTCAACATTATTAAAATTGGCCTGACGTAGGATATTTTTGAAAATGTTTTTTTAAACTATTTTTTAAACAAAAAAAGTCCATTTTGCGAAAAAGAAAAGTCAAATTACCTACGTCAGACTAATTATACATCCTTCTTTTGATAGAATTCACCAAAAATGTATGCTTCAGATCACCAGGACTGTTGGGATCACGTCAACCAGGAGACATCTTTTTTTTGAGTGCCTATTTTATTTTTGAGCTTTTTCTTTGCTTTTTCAATATATTTTTATTAGTTTTACAATGTCAATAAAACTACTGATAAAACATATTAGGTGTACCGGTTAAAAATAGCGTATTTTTCCAAAATTTAATGCTTTATTGTGAAAAATTGGTTACAATTCAATTCTCAAAGTATTGGCCATCGCTAGCCACTATTTTCCTCATCCTTCTGGCAATTGCCGGATACCATCTCGAAAAAATTCGGCCTGTTTGGCGCCAATCGATAAATCAATCCAATTTTCGACTTAGCCGTGATTACGGAAGTGCTGGTCAGCCAGTCCATGAGCCATCGATCGGAACAAATGATAATCGAAAGGAGCAATGTCTGGACTTTACGGAGAGGGGAGTAAGACTTCCCATTTCAAGGTTTCTAGGTATGTTTTAATTTCTTGTGCAACATGTGGTCGAGCATTGTCATGTTGCAATATAACTTTTTCGTGTCTTTCAGCGTATTGCGGCCGTTTTTCTCGCAATGCTCGACTCAAACGCATCAATTGTCGTCGGTAGACCTCGCCTGTGATCGTTTCTTTCGGTTGTAGCAGCTCATAGTGTACCACACCAAGCTGATCCCACCAAATACACAGCATGACACAGCATGACCCGTCGATGATGAGGCATGGCCGGGGTATCCATACGTTGGCCGACGTTTTGGATTATCTTAATGGACCCATTTTTCATTACCAGTTACAATTCGATGCAAAAAGCCCTTTCTTATTTGCCGTCGGAGGAGTTGTTCGCACGTGAAAAAGCGGCGTGCGACGTCTCTTGGCTTCAATTCATACGGCACCCAATTGCCTACCTTTCTGATCATTCCCATTGCTTTTAATCGACCGGAAATGGTTTGCTGAGCGACTCCAAGTGTTTTTGCAAGTTCATCTTACATTTGCGACGAATCTCCACTGAGTAATGCCTCCAATTCTTGATCTTCAAACTTTTTTGGCTGGCCGGAGCGCTCCTTGTCTTCGATGCCAAAATCACCATCACGGAACCGCTTGAACCAATTCTGGCACGTTCTCACCTCTATTTTAAAGTTCGGATATGCTTCGACGAGCAATTCACGCGCTTGGGATGCATTTTTCTTCAAGTTAAACAAGAAAATTAAAACTTCCCGCAAATGTTGTTTAGATGGCTCAAAAGTTGACATTTCAGTTGCCGGGCTAGCTCTGTGGGTTTTCACTAAAACTAATAAACCAGGCTGAAACAATTACACAAAGGTATGAAGTTTCTGACGTGACAGCTGTCATTATCGAATTTCATGTCAAAGTAAGAGATATGAAGTTGTCTGCAAATACGCAATTTTTTACCGGTACACCTAATAGATACTAAAAATGTTTACTGCTATTTTATTGCGCCAGTAAATCACCTCAAAATCGAGCTTCTATACCAGAAAATCCCTTTAATCGGTTTCATTAGTTTAACAAAATGATTTTAACAAAAATAATGGAGATTAAACACAAATCTGGATTTTTGTTCAAACAGAATTTAGCCGCATGCTAGGCGGTACCCTTCCGAGCAGATGAGCTATAGTGAGACTCGTAAACAATTTTTCTGAGCGTGGGTCAACCACAAGAAGGATTTGTCATCGAGATCCCTGGATCTGACCACAGTTCGGACGCAGGAAAATATTGCTGCTGCAGCTGTTGCCTTACAAGCCAATCCTGGAGTTTCGACAAGGAGCTTATCGGTTCAAATGGGTATCAGTCACTGCAGACAGTTCTGCATAAAGATTTAGATTTATTTCCACATAAAATTCAACTAGCAAGCAAAATGAAGGCAGCAGACTTGCTGATTCGCTTTGAAATTTACAAGAAGATAATTCAAATGGAAGAGGAGGACAAACACATTTTGAACTACATTTTTATGTCTGACAAGGCCCATTTCGGTCCAAACGGTAATGTGAGCAAACAAAGTTGTCGAATATGAAGTGACTCTAACCTACAGATACTCCATGAGAAAGAGTCACATCCATTTCGCTTCGAATTGTTGCGTGCAATTTCATCGAGCTGCATTGAAAACGGTCTCACAGTTACGAGACCGTTTTTTCACGATGTTAGAAGAGTTTTACTTATTTTTACATATTGTGGTTATTGGAAATTTTTAAAACTTGAATTGATTTTGATTTCGTGTATTGCATTGTGATTGCTATTGAAAAAATATTCCTGAACATAGAAGAAAGCCTTTGTTTTATGCAGTTTTTCCTTAATGGCGAAGTAAAGGAAGCAAGTTGGTTGATTAAAAGCATGACTTCTGTTGCAGTTAGCACATTTTTAAGAGCAGATGTGGAAAAATGAAAAGTGTTTGACTCAAAATTATTTTTTACGCTGCTGGTTGTTCCAAGTGCGGAAAAATCAACAGATTGTAGTTTATGCAAACAAATTCCTAGCATTTGACTCGAATTCAGGGCATCCTTATGCCATCTATCATGGATTTATGCATTACTTCTATCATATTCGATTCATGCCAGCTTTGTAATGCCGAATCTTTTCATTAATAATAAACTCAATGTACAACACGAATTCTCGACAGCATCGTATTTTCAAACTGGTTTTCGTACACGCAATTTCTACCACCCAGTCTCTCGGTCTCTTTCCATCTGCTATTGGTTTCTACAAAATCAGCACTAAAATCAAAATAGCATACATAAATATTTAAGCCAACAAACTCACTCTAATATGCTGCTGTTCACTTGTACGATTATGCTTGGAAGCCCGGCTACATGCGAAATTGTCGTCCGTTTGGTCCAAGGACAGAAAGAAGGGCGGCTGCAGAACATGAACAACTTTATTCCGTTTTCAACAACAAACGGCAACGAGTACGAACGTTTCGTTCGCTTTACGTTTCGCACACAAACTACAAACGGAACTAAATCCTTCCTTAATCATATCGTTATATGGCGGACCTTTAACCCAATAAATCCGCTATGGTAGAGCGAGTACATTGCGGAATGTTCATTAGATGAAGTGTGCTGTGTGTGCGGGACACATTCAACTTGCTTCAGATAAATAAGGGCATTTAGTTCAATGATTTTCTTGTTCGCTCACCCCCTTCGCCCTGTTGGAGTTTATTCGATCGGTTCTTTCGCTCATTTATCCATCCACTTTTGCCTTAGTCCCCATCAGGTTCGAGATGCTGTATGTACTCTGGACGAATCGATAAAATATTCAACTACCCTCTGAGAGAGAGAGGATCGATTGAATCAAGTCCATGCTGGATAATGGAACTAATGGAAAGGACATCATATCTTCTTTTAGTCTTATGTTTTGTTGCTGGTTTATGCCTAGTGGCATTCGTTTTTCTCTCGAACTCATCACTTTTGCAATACAGTCTATATCCTTGCTGCGTCAGCTCTCTTTTGTCGTTGGTTCCTTCGACGGTCATACTCGTAAAACTTATTGGATATGACTTCAAGATCGAAATATGCAGGTGAACAGATGAGGGAGTCAGGGTTAAATAGAATGATTTTGCAGGTAGATTTGATATATTTAATGATGGTTGAAGATGTTTTTGGCATTGAAGCTATGTTCAATGAATGAAGTCAGAAGTTTTAATTTAATGTGCATGTCTTATCTAGTACAGACTTTGTTCTGATGCTTGCGATTTCTTAAAAGTAATGTCATATGCCACTTCAATAATCAGTGTTTCAGTAAGGAAAAAAATTATTCGCTTATCATAGCCTCGAACGAAACCACAATAATTATTTGATCCACGTTCTTGCAACAGAAAACATTTTAACTTCACTATAAGTTCAGCTGCATTTTAGCGTTAATTTTCCCCTCATCTGTTAATTTCAAAGGGGCTGTTTTGAAAGAAACAACGTTAAATCAAGTTTCAATCGACTTACCACGGATTAAGCCTGAAAAGTATCCTGCAGATATCAATACGCGATTAAAAGCTGCAGATATCAATAGCCTATAGTTACAGTGTTCACAGTTCGAACTGTCAAGGAAAATTTGAATGTGTACAGTGAACCTGGGCAACTTAGAACATCTGCTAAAAGCACAGATGTTACTGAGTTTATTGAATGAACATTGAGACGGACTTTTCAGTTTATAAAAGTATGTTTTACCAACGAAAATAACAAGAATATTTTTACTATGGCTTTTAGCTTAAACGTGCACTGAACCTTTCTGAAACTTTCATGAACCAAGCTAATATAAAAATTACATTTTAAACCCGTTTTCCTTCAAAAATTGATCATGACTTTATTTTCGCTTTACTATAAACACTAAAAATACTAGTCTGTTTCATATTATCCGTCGTGGTCTTCCGTCTTCCTTTAATGGGCTTTTACAGACAGACAGAATCAGTTTTACATCGCATGTCCTTTTCAATTGATGATTTGTGTCAGCATTCATTGACTTCTGAAATTTTAAATTACAGAGCTACTGTACTGTATGTGTTAGTGAATATTTTTTTATGAATTCCTCTCTATAGTTTTTATAAAGTACGTAAGCCTTAGCCACCCACTCAAGACAAAACGGCTAAAATGATCTTTAGCAATAAAAACTGACCATACTTATTGTTATCTGTTATTCAGATTTTTCGTGAAAGTCAGTTTTATTTCATCTAGGCATACATCGCATTTATTATTTATCCTTTGGACACACAACGCATAATGAAATTTCATGGTCCCAAGGCCAGTCTCGCATCAACTTCAATTTCCCAAATGGAAACAAGAAATTCATTTTACCCCTGTATCCCGTCCTCAAGTATATATTTCAGAAAACTAAGCAAGAAACTATAAAGAACCCGTCCACAGTATTCGCACAATACCATTCTATATCTTTCCCGATAATGACAATGATGGGTTTGGCCTTTCCTCGTCGTCAGGAACAGGACAATTCATTTTGTCATCCTTGTTGACGAATTTCGCTCGCTCATATATATCTTCCTCTCTTCTCCCGACCGCCCTATACTTCTCATCGTCCTTTCGTCCGCCCTGTCGCCCATCATCGTCAACAACGTCGTCGACGTTGTTGTTCTTCTATGTTTTGCTTTATCTGATGCAAACAAAGGCTTTTGCCATTCGAACGACAACAAGACTCTGGCTATAGAAGGACACAAGGCTCTCAAGTGTAATTATTAATTAGGTGTGCAAATATTTACGTACATCGGTCCGAACAAGGATATAAAGTGATTTGTGGATGGAATGAGGTCACAGTAGCTCGTTGATTCTGCTGCCTGTGGGGCGGGGAGGTATAAGAAAAATTACAGCGAAAATGTGAAGCCCTGGAATTCGCTTGAGAGTGACATCAATGTCGGATGTCAAAAACAACTACGAAAGAAAGATATCGACAGCGATGATAGGATGAAGAGACTTCAAATGATTTGAGTACGATGACAAGTGAATAGATTTCATTTTCGATTGTTTGCTAAATCTTTGGTTTTTGTTTGGAAATCTGTAAGTTCGGAAATCTAGTTTTAGAATATCTGATTCAGGCCAACGTTATCGTGAATGGGAAATTTGCTTGACAGTTTTTCTGACTCATATCAATCATTTACATAGATGCACATCTATCGGTGCAATAAATTAACTATTGTTCTTCTATAATTTAGGCTCAAAGCTTTTCTAGACGTTATTGTCACTATCGTAGAATGGATTGACATTTTTTTTTCGTTTAAAAGCATTAATGCCGAAAGCCAAAATAGCTATAGGCTCTGTTGTTTAGTAAATGGAATAATAGAGTAGAACACAAAATATAAAAAAAAACAATAAATTACACGCATCAAGACTCGAATCAATTGTATTTTTGCAAAACTAGCAGCTTCACATGGAAATATGAACAAATTAAAATTGATGCCGCATTAATGAATTAATATGAATTACATCCAAAATCAAAAGTATCTTCATGCATTCAACTGTACCAATTCTCCTCCCATGCCGCAACAAAATACCTATTGTCCTAAACATTGACTTCAGTCTCGAAATCGTGATGCACATCATCATCATTTATGTCTGACAATATCGATTGTGGGCACTAAACATAACCATTGCTCGAAATTCACCTATTCTAATTTCGACATGACTTCGTCATTTCACGTGTTGGAAAACATTTGGTACCCATAACAAACATATCCATAATCTGTCGATCTCCAACGCCTCCTGCCGCTGCACGATGATCGATGCGATCTTCGATGCTCGTATTGTTTAAAATAGCCGAATAAAAAACCAGAGTTTATATTGATTTATTAGCCTGCAAGAAGCGTGTTTTGTATCTACTCGAGATTGAACTTCTCTATCAATATGTAAATGTTCTCTTCGAATCGTTAAGTCGTCTGACGTGAACAAATGTTCCATCTTGAAGCTAAAGCTGTAAAACAGCATCCCCTTAGCTTGGAACCTGAATCGTCATCGTAAACTTGTCTCCCTGCTCATATTTTCTTCTCAGAAACATCATACATCTCCGGTTGATTGTTAATGTTTGTTTGTTTGTTCAAGATTTTACGATCTCCAGTTGACGGATGTGCCACAGAAAAACGTGCTGCTTGTACTTCTTTTAGAATGCAGCCACCAAGCTCTTTAACGATTCGTGTACCTTTCAATCAGTATTACTACCGTAATCTATGAAAAGTATCAAGTACTGACTACGCTCGCTTAATATTGCAACATTTGAGTTTTTATTGTACAATTAATTTAGTTCAATTTAATGATCGATTTCGTTTATTTTTACCAAAAATTCATCACGCCCAAATGATACTACATGTTCGATCGATACAGTGTATGAATGTGAAAATTGCTGGGCATGAAATGATGTCCATGACTTGTTTGATGCATTTTCAGAACGTTTTGCTTTTCTAACCTCGATTTCAAACAATAGGTGTGTTGTTTTGCTCCCCCTATCTATAACAGAACAATGCTAACCAGTGCAGACGCATTGGAAACAACAACAGCTCCCCCTATCCATAGCATGAGTTGTTGTTGTGTCCAATTCGTCTGCACTGGTTAGCATTTTCTGTTATGGATAAGGGGAGCAAAAAAACGCGCCTAAGGGTACGGACAAGACGGAGCGACGAGAGCGTCGCGAGCGTCGAGTCAAGCAACGCGCCGAAATCGGTCCTATGCTTTCAAATGGAAGTGGCCATGTCGGAGCAGCGACCAAAGAGTGAAAATTTGATAGTAGCGACGACATCGATTCGAACCGATTTCGTTGCTCGACTGCTCGCAGCGGTAATGTATGTTGTTGTTGCAAAATGTGTTTTGATGGCATACAGTAAGTAGACAAATTGCGTTAATGGGTTTTTCGTGAGTAGTTCGAAATTTTGGGTACATTTTTTTATGAATGAAAGGTGCGGAATCGCACACAGTCAATTAAATTTCTACCAGTGGTTAGGAAAATCTATTGATTTATATATATCAGCAGTCTATTGGTTTCAATTTGGTGTATTGTGGTGAGAAAAACTCTTCATCCGACACTGAAGAACTCATTATTTCGACTGCCACTGTAAAATTTCGTTTACAATTTTGCGTATCGTCGCGTCTACATGAACACAATTCAATGAGCTGTTCTATGCTTGACTCGACCCTATGCTCGACTCGACGCTCTCTTCGCTCCGTCTTGTCCGTACCCTAACATTAAGAATGAGACAGCGATAAGAAACGTTTAAATAGCCCCCTTACATTACACTGTTTCAATCCTAAATCAATCCGGCATTACATCTTCGGCTATTGTTTCGCACCGAGTTTAACATTCCATACAACTATTCGTTATTGTTGTGTGATTAGACTTCAGTTGTGATTTTTAGAACAACATTTTTATATGTTTTTATTCGCTCATATAAATAAATTACTTAGATCGATGGTAACTAGCTAGAACCAATTCTTTGCAATTTGAGTGAATCACTATAAAAATTGATGTGTCTGCAAAGATCAGTTTTGGTCTTTGCGAAAAAATTCAATGAAGGTTATGATTTAGTATATATTTTTACTGTAACTTCCCCGCTGAAATCCTCTCCATGTTACCGATTTTATTTCTGCACCCTTACTCTTTATATCTTTCCTATAGTTTTCAGCACGTATCGAGAAAATGTTAGGATGTGCAATGTTCAAGAAAATTAAAAAATATGGAGCAGTATGTGATTGTTTTATGGACAAAAAATAAATTTTCTTTATCGGCATCGCGACGGACTGCTATTCAAAATGCAAAATTTTAAAAAAATTCTGTACTTTATTAAAGTTGTACAGCCATTTCTGACTGATCATGAATTCATAGTGAAAAAATGGCAATCTTTCTTTGCATCAAAAAATATCAAATTCGTATCAAACTTGCTATTTTCGCAGATGCCACTTGTATATATAATTTCACCATGGACCCGGGACCAGTTGTACCCAACTTAGAAAACAAATTCACCAGCAGTCACATTGGAATTGTTTTTGCGGGATGATTAAAATTGAAAAATTTGTATTTATATTGAAAATTTTTTTTGACAAAGTGGTTTCGAAAGCCAGCAGTACCTATCATTATTTATTGAGATGGAAAAACACCAATCCAAAAATAAAATCAATTTTTTTTACTAGATGACGTTTTTTACTTGGGTTTAACTCTTGACAAGAAACTAACATTGTGGCGCACACAGACGGAGGCAAATAGCAGAACAGTTACCTACTTTTTTGCATAATTGCCTTTGAAAAACAAATTTCACTTTTGTACCTTCACAGTACTTCAATGAAAATTAAGGAAAGTGTGTGACAAATTCTAGTGTTTGTCTATTCCAAAGTCCTTTGCACTCCTATGAACTAACGTACGAATAGAGAATAGAATAGATCCCGGGATCACGGCAAATTTTTGGTCCCGAAAATCCCGGCATTGATGGTTTCTAATCCTGGGATTTTCGGGACCAGAAATTGGCCGGGTAATCAATAGCTGCGTTTTATTTTCATCCAGAGTGGAGTAGGTATCCTGCATGCATAAAAAAACGATACGGAGTAGCATGCGAGTTTATTTCATTCCTAATTGGTTGGCAGCACTTAGCTTGTCAGACATTTGTCAGTTCAAAATTCAAAATTCAAATTTCGAAATAACAAATGTCTACCTAGAAAATTAGCATCATGTGAATTTATTTTAAAACGTAATCGAAGAATATTCCGACTCATAGGATGAGAATTCTGTTGACAGCATTGATTTTTTAATCATATTCATCCATCCCTACGTACCAAGCTGAGACGCACAACGCTTGCTAAAATATAGAACAAAGCCACATAATTTTTTTTCTTTTCAGAAGTCGCAGGTCCAAATTGTCATTGAAAACAAAACCACGACTGTTAAACAAAATGACTGTTTTCGTTACATGATTTTGAATTCCAAATTAAATATTTTAGTAATAAATTTCCACATCTTATTGAGAAGAAAATTGTCATTAAAAACAAACCATTTCATATAGGGCTTTCCAATAGGGCCGCCCCAGTTTTCTACTCAAAATTTCCTGTCATGCAATAACGTTTTTTTTTTTTCAAATTTGTTTGACGTTTCAAGAGTTGACGGTTTGCCATTTTTAATCATGGATAGCTTCAGCAACGTTTAGAGACGGCGCATATTTTATAAATTAAAACTCGCGTTCTGTTACTTTACGCGCATTACGTCGAAATTACGATCTTTATAGCCGCCCAGGTAAACGAACAATTGAACGTTTAGTGCAAAAATTTGAATCAACATTTACACTTCATAATGTTGTCGTGCCAGTGAGACAAAAAAAATTCGCGAAATGAAGAGAAGAGAAACCAAAATTTGTCAATTCTTCGTCGTTCCCAGGAATTAGGAATTAGAAACCAGTTTGTGGTGAATTTGACGTAAGGATTTGGGTTCACGTGCCCACAATATCGCACCGACACAAGAGCCAAAGCCGCAAGATCACCAACAGCGACGTAACTTCAGTGAATGGGCACTAAACATGCTCGATGCTGATCCTGATTTTTGTCGCAAAATCATACTGAGCGACGAAGCACATTTTTGGCTTAACGGATTCTTCAATAAGTTAAATTGCCGAATTTGGTCAAGTGAGCATCCCGAAGCCATTACATCCGCAAAAATTTATTGTCTGGTGCGGTCTTCATGCTGGTGGTGTCAGTGGTTTATACTTCTTTTTAATGACTCTGGACAACCCAGTCACGATCAATGGTGAGCGCTACAGTGCCAAGTTAACCGGTTATTTTTCACATAAATTAAAAGAAAATAGCGTGATTGGCATGTAGTTTCAACAAAATGGCACCACATGTCACACAGCTGACCAAACAATCGACTTATTGAAGTCGAAACTTGAGAATCAAATCATTTCGAGAAATGGTCCTGGCTGCCTCGCCCGTTTGACTTGATCCCATTCGACTTTTTTTTTTTTTGGGCTACGTCAACTCATGGGTCTATGCCAGCTATCCGCAAACATAAAAGATACTCAGATCCAATGTCGAACATGAAATCGCTGGAATATTGTCCACACTGTGCGGAAAAGTCATGAAAAAATTGGATTCAACTGTGGATCCACAGTTACAAGCACTTCCGGGGCTGATCATTTGAATGATGTGATTTATACGTAATGGCATTGCTTGAACTTTAACCTAGAATAAAAATTTTGTTCATATCTGAAATTGTTTTTGCTTTATTAAAAAAATAAATGGGGCGTTCTTAATGGAATACCCTGTGCATTTCACACATCATAAACTTTATCACTTATATATTTAACACATGTTAAACATATATTTAAAAACATCAGCGAATCTGTCCAATAAAAATTTTGAATTTGGTTGCATTTATATTTTTTTTGGGATTTAGATGGACCTAGTAGAGTTCAAATTTTGGTCCTCGTACTACTTGCATACATCTTTATCTTTATAAATACTGCTGCCTATTTACAGGGACTTGTTAGAATTAATTACATTTTCCGAGATCTTCAGATTGTTTTGGTTGTTCCAATCTCTATTCCAAAGTCTTTTTGAAAATATGTGAAAAATACATAATTTGTAATATAAACATAATGTGCGAAAATACATACAGCTATCCATTTTTAGCACTTTTCAAGTTCAGTGAGTTTATGCTCTATCAATTTTCCCCAACTATGTTCGCTTTACGTACTTATATTTGTGGCTCTTATCTGTAAATTACAAATAGAGTAGATATCTATTATAATTCTCAATAGCAGGTCGTTCTCTATTAGCGACATTAGAGCAAGTATTTTTTGGTATTGTGACTTCTCTATTTCTGTTTCAAATTTTGACGTTCAATAATTCTCATCTGCATTGTAGAGAAACTGCTAGGTACAATTCGTGTGGCGTCATCGAATAGAGATTTCGCATCACTTAATTTAAAGAAACGATCATTTACGACGATTTAGTTTTATTTATTTTGAGAAAGTCTTTTTTTCACGTGAGTAAGATTGGTCTAGAATATTATGTTCATCAAATATGAATAAAGTTATTTGTTTAACTCATATCACTATCTCTAGCGTCAATAAAGTTGTATCTGATAGAATGCAGCAATACCCGAGAACCGGAAACAATACTTCAACTTTCTTACTTTCAGTGAAGCTTCAGTGGAAAGTGAAATATGTACCACTAGCTACCACATGCTGTGGAGTAAAAACTTTTATTTTCTGGTGATCAGCTAGCAGTTTGATTTGACTTTTTTTGGACAGATCCGTTAATGAAGACATTTTGGTTTTTGACAAATAGTATTTTGAACCAATACTAAGCAAATAATATCTTTGATTGTAATACGCTTAATATTGCGTATTTCTGGCAGTTTTGTTTGTGCCAACCAATCCTTAATTTATTCTTTCACCTATAGCTCTGGAGATACACTTTTTTGAAGTATTTTCGACTGCAGGTGATATACTTTGAAAGATCTGAAATTTTGAACTTTTTAATTTTATCACAATTTTCCTTAAATTGTTTAAATTTTCATATATTTTTGCAGTACTTTATCCGACTTCGTAAAACGTGAAGAGGCTACTATTTCGCTCTTAGGATAGTGCTAAGGTGATTCCTTGCTGAGAGTTGTTTTTTTCAGGACCATACCTAATGTTAGTAGAAGATTTTTCGATGCGTAGAATACAAATATGCATCGAAGGACTTATCGTAGCGTGTAAAATCTGGCTTTGTTCATTGCTTTGGCGATAGACAAATACACGATGCAATTGATAACATTTTACTGAATTTACATTTTTGTAAATATTCGCTAGCGAACCATATTGCAAAAGAATGAAAGATCAAATAGTTAACAGTTCAAGTACTGAAGACACTTTTGTTTTGTTCAATCTGAAAAAGGGAACAGATAGCGCTTTGCAGTGATTTTCTAGATGACGTAAAGGTTTCAAGGTAAATATACTCGTATGCCAGTTTTCAAATTTTGCATCAGTATTGTGCCATTCAGAGAAAAGTGTGCCACTCACCAGCGGCGAAATCATTTCAAAATCCATAGGCTCAAAAATGTCTTTGTCACTAAAATGCAATAACTCTACCAGTATTTTTCTTAGACATTCTGTTACATAGCTCACTGGTTTAAAAATTGTAAATTTCAATTCACCAAGTTTTCACTTTTTCACTTGTTATCTTGTAAAAACTGCTTGTAATGCTACCGGTCGAATTCCACAGGCAGCTTTCAAAGCAATCATTCCGTAGATATAAAATCATTTTTGACCCATATTGGGACTACGACACTATCTTAAGTAGATCTTGATTGCCCGTTACCATATGCCGAGGCTAAAAATTATATTAGCTTGTTCGCTTGCCGACCTCTTGTATATACATGCAAGCACTGGCCACTTTTGTTTGCTGATCATAAACATATCAATAAATGTCAAAATATACAAAGCACACAAAACCATTATTATATTCGACCGGCCACTCACCAAAGTCATTCATTCATTGAAATTAAATTAATATCTCACCGAAGCGAACGGATCATTTGTGACCCAATGGTCAACGCTGCCTATTATATGGCGATCGTTGGAATAAAGTGGTCATTGTGTTGTGCGAATAAATGTCGCGCTGTAAATGATAACTTTTTCGAAATTTTTAATATGGTCCAGCGTTAAAATCTATTAACAACACTCCGAGCCACACCTGATTGTCACATAGATAAACTTTCATTAGCGAACCATCACACCGAGTGCAGATCCGAACACAATCGCAGACAATACCTAATGATCAGGGCTGGAAGGTGATCGGGTGTTGTATTTTATAACATTTAATTATAGCTCTTGGCTCGATCAGCTTTAAAAGCGCCATCGGTCGGTTGCGAGGCAGTTAACATTGATAAAATATACGACACGATAGCGATACTATGTGACAGGATCGCTAAGCACCGGTCCGGGACTTGCACTGTGCGACGCTCAAAACACCCAAAGAACCGTCGAAAATTAATAAAATGAATAGTTTGTATATGGGCTCGGTGATATATAGTTTCCTGTCAGCAAGGTGCTTTAATAGTGTCAAATTTATTATCCGTCATGTTTTTAACGATCGACATGACGATCATGGTGCTTTTGTATTAGTGGCCCTCGTAGCAGTTTGTCTCAATCGTTAATTTACATTCAAATTAAGTTTTTCTTTTAGTTTTTAAACTTGCCGGGGAAACAAAAACAAGAACATACAGCGGACCATGCAAACGAGTCTACATATTCAGCGGCAACTAAAATTGGGCAATCACAAATTCATTTCGTAGATCGTTCATTAACGACTGGTCAAACATAAACATTCGAAATGATGGAGACCATAACCCAGTAATTTCGTAAGGAGTTGGTCTCTTCTAATCTCGCTTGTTTACTTCATTTTCGTATTCATTTGAAAACGATTTTGTTGATCAAATTTCTTCGAAATTATGTAGATACAGTGCTTTGCATCGACTAGATATTTTTTTTCGATCAGTTTCAATGTTTAGATTTATTCTCTTTGATTGTTTCAAGAACTGATTAGGGAAACGATTTATTTCTTAGTTTTATGGATACCGCTTTGGGGCGGCCCAGGATCTTTTAATGTTTGCTTTTATATTCAAATAAACTTGACGATAGGTTGGATAGTGATTTTTTTATTCACAATAAAAGAAGACAATCAGGCTTAAATGCTTTTCTTTAGACTAATTTTTTCAGATCAAGTCTACGTTCTCGTGTATTGATGATGGTGCGGTATTAAATTTGACCAGTTTTCTCAGGAAGTCAAATTGATTTATTAAATTCAAATGCATTAATTTTCGTATCGGTGTCATACAGTCAGCTTTATTCAACGCAATGTGCACAGATTGAGTCAAATGATAGATCACACACCTTCCTTACATAGTTCAACAACACAGAAACTAGTTTCCTTTTTGCGATGCAATAAATCTAATCAGATTGGTGTTTATTGCTTTTCGAAATTTATATTATTCTAGTAGAGATTTATACATACTGATGGTTCTTCTTCTAAAGCCACAGGATACCGTTTATTTGTATTTAGTCAAACATGCTTATTATTTCACATTTTGAATATTTCAAATAGAATCTAGACGATAACTTTTATATACAAAATTCAGAAAAATTAATGGCAACGGTTTGGTATTTTTTTGGTGCCAGTTAATACGTATATTGCCAAACATTTGGGCGAGTAAATTTAAACTTACTTGGGCATTGGTGATAGAAAATGACTTGAAAAATTGGCGATTTTTAAAGACAGGAAGCTTTAGTACATTTTTAATAGCAGTTTTAATTGTTGTTCATTTAATTTAATATTTTACAGATTTGAATTTTAAATTTGAGCTTCATGAGCTATAAATTTTAATGATTAGTGGCTACTATTTCAAATATTGTTTTGGTTCTAAATTGATCTGACACATTTGTATATCCTTTAAGTTCAATGCTCTGGCAGACACATTTTTGACTGGCAAATTAATTAAGCTTACAGTTTTTCGTGAATATTTTCCACTTTTAGTAAAGTAACTATTAAATCCCACGCTGGTTTTTGTACAGTTTCCATGATTGTTGCTGAATGCCGTGCATCTCTTAGGGAGATGTCGAGACATTCGGTTGTTCAATTGATTTGGGTACCTGGACATAGGGGATTTCAGGGCAACTGTGAAGCCGATGAGCTAGCAAAGTTTGGAATTTTGCTTCCGGAGGTCTCCTGCTCCCTCTCAATAGGTATATCGATGACATCGGTCAAACTGGCCATCAGGGAAAAATATCTCGAGGATGCTAGGGGGTCCTGGACAGATTTATCATCCTGTGCAATAGTAAGGCAGTCCTGGGTATCCATGGATGCGCATCGCACCAGGCAGCTTTTAGGCTTAACTCGAAGTGCTCTACGTTGCAATGTGGGAGTTCTTACGGGCCACTGCCTCATAGGACGGCATGCATAACGATTGGGAGTGCAGTTTAACGATTTCTGTCGGAGTAGTGGCTCTGAGGATGAGGAGGAGTCCGTCCTCAACCTCTTGTGTCAGTGCCCCGCGTTGGCAAGGAGAAGGTTGGTGGGAATTGGTGCTTCCTTTCTCTCAAACCTGACCGAGTTGTCCCTGGTTGATCTAAAGGGGATAACGCGATTTGTCAAGGAAATCAGATTGTTTCCCGAGTTCAGTGAGTAGGAGAGTCACAAATTATTGTGGCATCACAACGGGGCTCTCTTGTCCCTATGTGTGTCAGTCGGCGGACCTCTGTGGACCGGCAGCCACTTTAACCTAACCTCACCTAACTTCACTCCAAATTCCAAAGTATCGAAGTTTACAATAAGCGTCTACAATCAATGCAAACAAATGTGCATAAGAAGCATTTCGGAGCATCACTTGATACCTATCACAGTTAGGCTGACTGGAGTGCGATTAACAACACTGGATTTGAGCCAAGAAACGCACACGCCAGCAGTTGGTGCTCCACCGTTTGAGTTAATTAGCCCTTTTTCGAAGCTCCTTTTCTAATTTTACATTTGGTAATAACAAAATAAAGAAGACAATATATTACACGCATAATAATTTGCACAGAATGTACTCAGCATTAAAAAACGCTGTATGATTTGATTTAGATTCACATTCAGGTGAAAGAAATACACAAAAATAAAAACTGGCAAATATACAGCAAATAAACAACTATGTAATTAATCACAAATTATCTAAATAAATCAACCGAAACGTGAAGATAAATAACCCAAAATAGCTGAAAACTACTGCAGATTGAAAATTTTACTATTAATATAAAAAGATAACGCTGTTATTTACATTTGAGATGTCGTAATTTAATTTAGTGTCTTTATAAGCTGCTCAAAAAACTAATGACATCATATTTGCACAACTGGAGATAGTGGCCAAAATATCATGAACCACACAACCATTGACTAACAACGAAAACATCAAACCTAGGAAATCAGCATTTCAAATGTTTGAATATTTATCAAAAATACGGTTTTGTCTTATCTATAGTTTGATTGTTTGCAGAATCTGAATCCAATCGATTACTTTTTCATATTTCAGATAGAGCTTGTATATGCGCAAATGCTTGCTTCAGAAAGAATGTCGACAAAGAAAAGAAAACCATGGTGCTTTTGAAATTGAATAAGGCAATATACATACTCTATAATTAATAACTGGTTGGCTTCGGTTGGTTTTTTTGGCTTTGTATTTTAATGTTCAAAATATGTATGGTAAAATCTCGCATTCTAATCTCTTGAATAAATAAGTAAAATAAACTACTTCAGATTGAAAATTTTACTATTAATATAAAAATATAACGCTGTTATTTACATTTGAGATGTCGTGTTCCGTTCCAAATAAGTAAAAGTAAAGTAGTTTTACTATAACCCTTGTTGGTTCTGGGGTTTATAGTTGATTTGGACTTCATTCACAATCAATGTATACAGGTGCGTAGTAATAAGTTTCATAATTCATTTTAACTCTGATTTACTTCAAATACCTATTCAAAGCTAGATTAATTCAGAATCCATTGTTGTAATCTATTTCGTCTAGTACAAACACATCTCGAATACTGATTGTGGCTAAAATTCGCCAAAAACAACAACGAAAGCACCAGGACTAACTCAGCCATCTGCAATAAAGGCAGGAATCAAAATCTCACCATACAGCTCAGGAACATTATAAACTTTAGAATCAACACCCAAACGACTTCATCAAACAACAAGAACAACCTAAAATAAGCATCTCTCTTAGCTTGCGCCTCTCGAAACAAAAAAAATCAATTTTTGCTTCAGTTGTGGGAAATTGGTGGGGATATTGACTTTTTTCTATTGACATGACTTTTTCTTAAACGTGACAGCCAAAAATTACAATTGCTTGTTTTTGAAAGAACGATAGTAGTTATAAAGTCATCCTAAGAGGAGCTAAAATATTGCCACAACAATATTCGATGTTCATAGCAACATTGCTCAAAAAATATTTCCCTTGCCGCGTCTATTTGAAGCGACACCGTTTGACACTTTTCAGGATCTCTCACTTCATCAGACCCGACTGTAATTTCATGGTCTTTCATGAAAGAGGGGAAGTTTTCAGTTTTCAGTCAAACTGCTCTCATGAAGCCAACAAATAAAGTCTGGAAGTATACTAATGGAATAGAAAGGAACCAATTAGCGTAAAAAAAGAATATGAGGCCTCTGCCACGATTTTCTTATAATGCGTTGGATCATACTATTAAATCATGTGTAGTGGTGAAACTGGGTTAACCTCATTCGCTTCTTACTTGCAAAAAAAAAACCAACGAAAGATAATCGCGTCAACCAAATCATCGCACCATTTTGCGTACAGCATAATAGTGATATAAACATATGTATATTATGAGATCGTTCCTAGCCTGATAATCGAGGTGAGCTTGTTTTATCTTCATCTTAGATTATAATATCCTAACAAAATATGGTTTACTGAGGGTAACGGTCTTTCACGCTGTTTTTCGTTATAGCCGTAATCGGTTGACATCGGTGAAACATGATGGTGGGATGTTTTAGTTGTCGTTCATAATTCCTTTCAAAGGACACTTTGTCGTGATTTCCGTCCCTACCCTCAAGTTGAATATAATGCAGTTTATGTCACGCTAGTTTCTTCCGTATATTCTGTGTGATTTTTTCTGTTTGTGTCAACGTTCATTTGTTTGCGGAATTTATAAACTGCACTATTAATCGTTTTCCTTTGCCCCCCTTTTTATATGTTACCTAGTTTTTTTCATATCACTTCTTCTTCGATCCTTTCACTTAACACTATTCACTTAATGCAGACTTCATTTTTATCAGCAAAATACATTCCTGCATCATATTTTTCTATCCATTGCGATTTCTACTTTTCTACGTCACAAATTCTTATGAGCCCCTTACATTCCAAAAATTTTAAAACTGACCTTGAGAGTATAACCAACAAAATAAACGTATCTAATTGAAACTCTTTTTGCAAGGACATTTCCTTTGTTGACTTTACTTTATATTTTTATGAACTCCTTTCATATTCATTTTCACGACTTACTCCTATCATCAGCCAGCCGCACAAACAGAATGATAATTTTTAAAAGAATTATCAAGACTACGATCAGCAGCCAAAATTATCGGTAGACAAGGCATGTGTGATTTTTTCGTTGACATTGAATTTTCTATTTGTTAAAACTGTCATAAACCCTCCTGGTCGGATATATGTTCACAGATTTTAAAGATTAATAAAGTAAAGTACCAATCCTACATCCCTTTTTTTACTCTGAGCAGCATGGACTCATCAAGGGAACCAGCCTTACGCTCTTCCCTTACGCTTAGTTGCTTCTGCTTTGAATTAACAGAAAAAAGTTGATGCTTTTTACACTGATTTTTCCAACGCATTTGATGCTGCTGATCACAAACTACTTCACTCGAAGTTTGAGTACTTTGGCATATCTGATTCTCTTCTAGAATGATTTTTCTCCCATATTTGCTTGTATGTAAATGTGCTTGTACTGTAAATGTGATTTTCTCCTCACCTTCCACATTCTGTCCTCGCTCTGTTGTTCCGTAGGGTTCGATTCACGGTCCTCTCTTATTTCTTATCTCTATCAACGTCCTTAATTCTGATTTGATTTATTCTGATGACTTCAAATGTTGAAGATAATTGAACCATTTAACGATTGCCGGCACTTTTAGAACTATTTTTGTACTTTAGATGATTGGTGCTTAAATTTTGCTCTTGCTCTGAACTTGTAATATTGTTTTTGTATTTTCAAATTATAATTTTTCTATTTTTGTGATTGGGCTTCAGCTGATGGCCCAGTCATTTTAGCATAAAAAAGGGGTCAACATCGGAATGGGAGATAATAAGCTGAATTTTTGTATATGCCTTCACTTTGGGGTCCTCAACGTTGCCTCAAAAGTTGCCGCAGCACTCAGCTATATGTCCTGTAATGCAAGGTCAACCGTGAATATCTGTGAATACTACCTTCAGCTTTGAATTATTTGTATTATTTATCAGTAAATACATTGTATTTAATAGAATTTTAAATATTTTTAATATTTTCATTTAATTATATTTACCTTCTTTGTGTGATTAAAAACTAATTAAATGAAATACTATTTGTATATGTAAGTTTATTGAAAGTAGGTTTTAAGTAGTAAAATAATTATATATTTTATCTTTAAAATGTGGAATTTTTTAAATATTTAAATACTTATCATAATTATAACTGGGAAGACGTTTTTTACGACCTTTTTATATCATCGATGGTGGATTTTTTCTGCATCGCGTCGTTTGGAGTAAAGACAATGCTTTTTCTGTTGTTTTAGATAAATACGTTAAGTATTTAGGAACACATTATGCATCAAAAAATGTTGTTGTGTTTGACGGATACTCAGACTACACTAAAAACATAAAAGCAATGGAACAACATAGAAGAAATGCTGCTTTTTCGAAATGTTATGAAGTTTGTGCCAATTGTGCCAATGATTGTGCCAATTAGCCAAGAAAAGTTTCTGTCAAATCGATGTAATAAGAAAAAACTTATTGGTATGCTCATTGAAAAGTTTGAGAGTGTAAATATCACAACAAAGCAAGCAAGAGATGATGCTGATGTTCTAATTATAGAAACAGCAATCGACCTTTTATATATCATCGATGGTGGATTTTGTGGATCGAAGAATCCAAACATGAAAGGAATGCCATCATTATCGGAGAAGACAAAGATTTACTAGTTATTTTAATTGGACGCACCCAATTACATCAAAAAAGTTGGCAAAGGCAATGTCAAAACAAAAATATATTCTTCAACAAGTTTTGACAAATATCCCATTTCTAAAAATCATGTTTTATTTTTACATGCATTCAGTGGATGTGATACAACTTCTGCACTGTATAAAAAAGGGGAAAAAACTTTCATAAAAGCACTAGAACAACTTGCCAATTTCGACGAATTAGCTCAAG
The DNA here is from genome assembly GCA_963978885.1 of Nemotelus pantherinus. Taxonomy (NCBI): domain Eukaryota; kingdom Metazoa; phylum Arthropoda; class Insecta; order Diptera; family Stratiomyidae; genus Nemotelus; species Nemotelus pantherinus. The sequence goes on along the minus strand of OZ022265.1, from coordinate 102,684,342 downwards.
TTTTTCTAGAAGAAAACTGCCATGTCCAACAATTATACGATAATGGCATTCGGATCTATTGGCATTCGGATAGTGGCATTCGGATCTATACACTGCTCCAAAATCTGAGGATAATATCGATCATCTTCGATATACTCAGTTCATTAAGTCAGCAAAACTTAATAAACCTGTCCAATTATCTAATCTTCCGCCGACAAGTGCAGCGGCCCATCAGCATATAAGCCGTGTATATTACCAAGTTCAAAAATGGTTAGGGCATGATTTAAAACCCCAAGAATGGGGTTGGGTGCTCCAAAATGAGTTCCTGGAGCCAATGCCAACAATATTACCATCAGCTTCCGATGAATTACTGAATACTCTATTATGTGATTGTAAGAATGGATGTGGTGCACGGTGCCGATGTAGAAAATCGGGGCTGCAATGCACTTTAGCTTGTGGCCACTGTAATGGGCAAGCTTGCCTCAATGCTGTTTCATTACAAAGTGACTGTGAGCAAGAGAGTGCTCTTGACCATGAAATTCAGGAAGGTCTGGAAACACCAATTCAAGGCAACGAAGATGATGACAATGATACAGAAATTCCCGCACGTCCAGAAGATGACGATGAAGAAGAAGAAAAGTAATACTTTTGTTATTTAAATTTTTAAAGAATGGTAGATTGAAAATATGTAATTTATATGTATATATATTAAAATAAATTAAATATATGTAAAATGTTATTAAATACAATGTATTTACTGATAAATAACTCAAAACTGAAGGTTTCACGGTTGACCTTGCATTATATTTAATTTATTTATTTACCAAACAAGGCAACATACATTAACAGTTCAATATAACAACATAACAATTACATACAAATTTTCCAACACAGTAGAAAACAAAATACAACACAACTTTTTATTTTAGTTACTTTACTTTACTTTAATATATTTTATTTTGATTTTAGCTAAATTGATGGGCAAATTAAGTGGGATTAGGATGTTGATAGGGTCTTTAATAAGTTTGTTCTAAAAGTGTGTTTAGAGATCCCCGAAGCGTAGTTGCTGCTTGTAGAGTTGAAAATTCTACAGCACCTATTTATGGGCTCGTTATATGCATAGTTAGTGTGGTGATTGAACTCCTTGAGCAGAGTTGCATGCCTAGTGCGTCTTGGTTGGTCGTTGAAAATAATTTTGTTGGAGAGAGCTTCAACATTGACTGCACCACTTATAATATCAAAGGTTAAGCATGCACTTAACAGTGTTCTTCTAGAAGAGAGAGGCATTAAATTAAGTAGGCTCAGTCTGGTTTTGTAAGAAGGAAGATGTTGGAAGTCTTTTGGATCATAAAGGTCCCTCAAAGCGAAAAGTAAAAACTGTTTCTGAACAGATTCTACTCTCTCACTATGTAGCTCAAAAACTGGGTTCCATATTATGCAGGCATACTCCAATAAAGGACGCACCAGAGTGATATATAATGACTTGGTAACCCATATATTCTTGAACTCTTTAGCACGTCTCTTAATGAATCCGAGCTGTTTATTAGCCCTGGCAAGGATTTTGTCATAGTGGAGATTGAACCGCATCTTGTTGTCCAATACTACCCCGAGATCTAGAATATGATCAACCCTATTCAATATGGTGTTGTTAAGGCAGTAAGAATACTTTTTGATCGTATTCTTACGGGAAAAGCTTATTACATGACACTTGTTAATGTTAAGATCCAAATGATTCTCATTGCACCACTGTTCGAGAGATTGAAGCTTTGATTGTAGAAGAATTGCGTCAGATTGCGTGTTTACGCTGTGGTAAATTTTTAAATCGTCTGCATAAAAGAGATGGGGTATACCAAGCAATGTCTCAGAAAGATCAGAAATGAAGATGTTAAAAAGCAGGGGACCTAGATGACTGCCTTGCGGTACTCCAGAAGATGCGAAAACTCTTTTAGATAAGTGGCCCTGGAATTTAACAAGCTGAGTTCGATCGCGAAGATAAGACTGGAGCCAATCAAGAAGAGACCCTGATATACCGAAGTTGCGAAGCTTGTATATTAGAGTTTGATGGTCAACCCGGTCGAAAGCCTTACTAAAGTCCGTATAGACTGCGTCAATTTGACTTCCTTTTTCCATTTCACAGAGCACATCAGAGACCAGGATCATGAGATTAGTAGAAGTCGATCTACCCTTACGAAATCCATGTTGTTGCTCATTTAAAAGAGGGTCGATTATGCGAGTAAGTTTTTCACAAACTAACTTCTCAAAAAGTTTGGGGATAACAGATAGAATAGCAATCCCCCGATAGTTATCGACTGATCGTTTATCACCACTTTTGAAAATAGGCGTAAGGTATGAAGATTTCCAGAGAGATGGAAAAACACCTATGGAGAGGGATTTATTGAAAATCATGTGCAAAGGTGTGATCAATTGGTCAGCAAATTGCACGACGAAGGAAGGAGAAACCAAATCAGGGCCTGGTCCTTTGCCGATCTTTAGTTGATGAATAGCTTCAATAATAGCCTCTTGTGTAAGAACAAACCCGGCGATAAGAGGTCTCGTGGTGATTCTTGCAGACATAGTAGAAGTGGACGTTATTGGCGAGCAAAAAGAATTTTGAAAGTGATCAGCAAAAAAGTTACAAATGGCTTGTGGGCAGGAAGAAACCATGTTACCACGGGACATCGAACAGGGATAGCCGGTTGTTTTACGTTTCAAGTTAACGAAATCGTAAAACTTCCTGGGATCACTAATGATTTTTTCACCCATTGAGTTAACATAGAACTCATACGCTTCGCGGGATTTGATGGAAAATTCGTTGGATAGCTGATCGTATAATCTGATTAGACCCTCATTGAGCAAGTTTTCATTTTTAATTGCTTTATATAATTTATTTCTACGGTTTCTGAGACGCCTTAAATTATTGTCGAGCCAAGGCTCTGAGAGTTTGTTTTTTTTCTTCAGCTTCGGTACGAATAAGTGAATGGCATTGAAAATTATTTTATAAAAGGAAGACACTGATTCATCTAAATCTAATAATGAAAGAGAAATTGTCCAGTTTACTGTGTCCAAATAGTTTCTAATGCTTAAGTAGTCAGCATTTTGAAAATCATATACAATTTCATTATTGTACGATTGGGTGAAAGAAATATTTGTAGCGGAAAGCTCAACTGTAAAAGCGGAGTGATGGAGAGTGTTTGAGAAAAGATTCTCGGCGTCAATAGTTGGGCTAACCACCACTTCGTCATAAAAGTTAGTAAAAATAAGATCTAACCAATTGCCATTTTGGTTAGGGATAGGAATTATTTGCTGTAAATCGTTGCCATAGAACGTACTTATAAGGTTGAAGTCAATGGAGTCAGAAAGGTTGATTGGAAGGAGACGGTCATCATTTTCGTCGAGAACGAAACTGATTTTTGGACGGTTGAAGTCCCCCAGAACAATTATTTTGTCATCGTCATGTAGGGAAGCTGTTACTGAAGATATCAAGTCACAAACGTCCATGTAAGTAGTTTCATCAGAATGAGGTGGGATATAAACGATACCAATATAGAGGTAATGCTTGTCGAATAAGACTCTGACGAATTTGTGTTCAAAAAGTTTGTAAGAACTGGTCACAACAAGTTCACTTGAGAGGATATTGCGAATCGCAATAAGTACACCGCCTCCTCTTGAAACTCCAGTATAAAGGTAGTCGCGATCGGTTCTATAGATGGTCCAATCAGTGTCAAGAATTTCTTCGTTTATATGTGAGTCGTTCAACCACGTTTCAGTGATCGTTAGTATATTAAAATGGCAAGATTTAGCGTCAAGAAAAAGCTTGTTTAATTTACTTCTCATACCACCGCAATTGTGGTAGAGAAACCTTGGGCGAATAGAAGCAACTTTGTTGTTAGGAGTAATATTTAGGAGTAATATTTTATTTATTTAGGATTGTATCGTGTTTCCGGGGCGAAGGTGGATCTACACAACCTTTCTTCTGATTTGAGATAATCGTCGTCAATTTTCTATCGAGTGTCGATATTGCCATTTCGACACTCTGCTTGTTGTGGAAGTTCGTGACTGTGTGCACCAGCCCATCAAAACAACTTGCCATTTCCGAAAAATTCTCAGCAGTAGCTTTCGATTGCGCTAACTGTTTGGCTATGATGTCATCTTTATCCGCATTGATGCTAGCAATACGATTGCTGATGTCGTCGAACATACATCTTAGTAAGCCTTTGGTGTCTTGGCAGTCAGAGCATATAAAATGGTCAGAGAGGTAGTTAGAATACCAATCTCTTGGTGCATCCATACATGATCCATGCAGTTTGCGCTGACAAAAACCCTTGCAAATAACCGACTTTGATTTGTTATCGTAAGCGGTGCAATTTTCCAAACAGCATTTGTGATTCATAATTGTGGTTTGCACAACTCACTAGACAGTTTGTAAAATATACGAGTATGAGTAAGTGTTTGGGCACAGTGCTCGTCGGTTGGTTAATTAGGTCAATAAATTTGGATAGTATAGTAGATATTTAATTTATAAAAAGTTAATTTTTTTATTTTACATACGTTTGCACAAATCACTAGTGTGTTTTATAAAAACAAAAACAAGATCGTTACGCGAATATGTATAAATGTTTTATTCACTTGCGCAGGCAAACATGGGCATACGACACGAAAATAGGTCTTATGAAAGATTCCACACTCGAGTTGGTAATATTGGATTGATGTTTATATTTAATAATTAATGACAATCACTGTTTGGCTACAAATACACGATAGCCAACCAACTTTAATTGGGTCACAAGTATCACATGCACAAATTGGCTAGAAATGTGATGACTAAGTATTTATAGGCACGAACAATAAATCAATAATCGGCCCACTAAAGTGTTATTTTGATGGACATGCACAATTTTATTTAACTTCAAATTCTTTAATTTTAAATTCTAAATTCTTTAATTGGGTCACTGGTATCACTTGCACACACAAAACGGGCAGGCAGTAAGAAATGTGATGGCTAAGTGTTTATAGGTAATATCGATAAAACAAATAATCGGCACAACGGTCAACCTATAAATTTAAATTTAATAAAAACCCAGTGCGCGCAACACGTCCGCTCGCCTCGACGACCAAGAAAATATATTACAGTACATATGGCTGAGTGCTGCGCGCTTATCGCTCTCTATCGGAAAAACGGTTGAGCGCAGGAAAAAATGCTTCCAATAAAATGTGTCGCAAATTTTATGCTCTACAATTTCGATCCTAAGTGTTAACATCATTGGAGCAATAGAAACCAAGATAATCGCAAAAAACTGTTTTTTCTCACCTTTGACCTTGAATAACTTTCGACGCAGACACGAGATTTTATGAGACTTTTGAGGCAACGTTGAGGACCCCAAAGTAAAGGTATATACAAAAATTCAGCTTATTATCTCTCATTCCGAGGTTTTATGTTAAAATGACTGGGCTATTAGATGATTAGATATCATTGTCTCGATATCTTGAATGCGTTTTTAGAGCAACATTTCGAAATTTCTATGGAACTTCAAGTTTTTGGAATGCTATTCGGAAAAGTCATTTCAAAACTCATGCAATGTCTCTCCACAGATTCTTTTTCTTGTTTTTGGTGCTGGATGAGCATTAAATCCCATTTATTATAGCACACGTATTTTCAACAGGATAGGGAATTGGAACCGTATTTATCCATTTATTTACTTATTTCAATAGTTTTCATGCAATATATATTATGTATAGTTTTTTTGGGGATATGATTTGGAAAATCGAAAATTTACGATATTGCTGCTTAAATTTGGACTTGGAAATAGACGGAGAGTAATGTTTCCCCAAATTATTATATATTTTGCAGCATGTGCTAATTGGTTTTCTGTTTGCCTTCACTGTACTATGCCGACGCTCATTCAGAAGACGTGTATGCCTTCTCCGTTTTTGTGAATTGTTGAGAGTGATCTAATTAGATGAAGCTTTAACGTTAATCGAGCCCCTAACAAGTGATTACAGATTTTGGCCCTCATATGTTCCTGATCTCCTTCGCACACCCCTTCATCAATCCCAGCTGCTTACTGACCTTATTTAAGACTTGTTCATACTGTAGATGGAAACGCAGCTTTTTATCTAAAATAGCTTCGAGATCTGTGACATTTTCAACATTGTTCAGCACCTTATTATTCGAAGTAGTGATTTTGAGCGAAAATCCTATAGCATTTGTTGACGTTAATAGTTTATTTTGATTAGACTATTTTTCAAGAGATAACTGTTTGGATTCTTCTTGCATATTGCAGATAATATCTGAGGCTGTTATCATGAGGTTGGTGGTAGTTGACCTGCTTTTTCTGAAACTATGTTGTTGTTCGCTTTGGGGAGGTTTTATTAACGTTTGTCGCACACGATCTTTTCAAAAAGTTTCGGTATAGCTGATAATATAGAGCTGCTCCTGTAATTTTCAGTCGAGCGTTTGTAACCGATTTGATTAAAATCCCTTTTTCCTTCGAAGATTAAATTAAATGATGGGGTTTAAAAACTGATGAAAATTCTTAGATAGTTTAGAAAATCATTTGATGGAAACACAGCCACAATAGATTGATATTTTGTTTTGAAATCCTCCAGGTCTATGTGTGGCCTTGTGTAAGCCAGTCTAACCTAACCTTAGGTATCTATTGAAATATATGAATTGTATATCATTTCCTCGGAAGTGGCTACAAAAGCATGAATGTATATCTTTACGTAATTGCATTCATCAAAAAACCATACATAAATTCACATAATAAAATCCCCAAACTTGTTATTCTTTTGAACTCGAACAGTCAACTCTCGTCATTCATATGCACGGGCATTTTCGATGCCTTTGCACTGGATCCTTTTTCAGTATCCACATCTCTTTCATTCGACTCCGATCTATGTCATCCCATGTCAAATTCTATTTTGTTGACGCAATATGACATCTTGTCCCCTTAAGGTATGTCTTTCTTTTTCAACTGTTTGATTTTTTTTGTTTGTTTAATCCAGCATCTCCAATCTTCACGAATTTCCAGATCCGAGCCCGTAATCAAGCCAACTTTTCGAAATCTTTTGCGGTTTCGATACATACACAGCCAGATAGATATCATACTCGTTGCTGCCATCATTTTCTTTAAAATGCCGCGCGCATTATTCGTTGGAAAACAAAAAGAATCTACAGATATTATTAGTTTGCCCGCAAAAAGTGATATCAATTCTCCGGGATACTTTCCAACATAACATCAATTTGATACGACCATTCGAAGCATGTTTGAACTTTGGATTCCGCAAAGGACTACATGCCCTAAATCGGTTCAGATGATTAAGAATCCAGGTACACGCAGTACAAAAGATCTTTTCGTTTGCGCCTGCTTTTCGTATGGTATTAAAGCTATATATTCACTTTTGATATTTTGTCGGTAAACGCTTGATTGGTTGGAGCATCAGTACGTACAACTAAATTTGCACTTCTGGTCTTAGGTTTTGAAGTAACGTTCTTTGTGCATGAGTCTCGTTTAATATTTTGCAAGATCTTTACTAAAGGGATAAATGCGAAAAATACTCAAGCCGGCACTCATACAATGCGTGTGTGACATTCACCATTATACTCAGCATTAAACATTTCGAATGGTATGTGAAGCGTTCGCAAGTTTCTGAAGGTTCCGTCATAGCAACAAAAAATTGAATTGCGACCATATTCGCTTCGGTGTTGAACGAATCAATTAAATATTGATACACGGCCGTGTGTTCAGTATACTTGTACTGTCTCTCTTTGGCTTCTTCTTCTTTTTCGGCGAACTGATATCTACGGCACAAGCAGCTTTAAGCTTCAGGTGTCAATTATTTCTTTTGTTTCAGATTTATGTAGTTTTGGGGCTTTGCTTCGCTCCATTATATCTACAAATGCTGTCGTCCGCCGATCGTTTCAACGGTCAAAGGCAACATCAGGTAACATAATACTCCTGTCTTGTTCCTTGACATCGAAGCATAGACATGTAAAACGAGCAACTTGTAGCATTTCCGTTCCACCTTAGCTTCGAAATCCCAAAACTACGTTCTCGACCCAGAAAGTCCAATCTTAAGGGTCGTCTATCCATCTGTCTGCATGCTTGTCTGCTGATCTGCTGCGAATATGTACATGTACATACATTCGTAGCAGGGCACATTCTTGCTTATCCGAAATGTTGTGAAGACTTATCATCCATGAGCCATGAACGTTTCAACGCTACGATACAATAAGAGAATCTTTGTAAGTTACACCAAATCATGCTCTCAGTATCACATTACGTCTCATGCTTCGATTTCAACCTCGTCGAACTGTCGATATGTCAGCATTCTGATGTTGCTACCTTTTGAAATTAATTGCCGTGTGTTAATATTCAGACAGCGGCAAAAAAAGTGTTGCCGTTTTTTATGAATACTGCGCAAAAGTCGATTCTTTTGACTTATGGAGAATGGTAGGTGTTTTTTTCGGCTCGTGTTTTTTTTTCTAAGAGGTAGTCTAAGGTTCAAGTCTAGTCAACTATCTTGGTTCTACATTTATATCGAAGAATAGAGTCCATTATTGCCATCGTGGCAATCGTCAAAATTAATTTCAAATCCCTTTTTGAGAATTCATGGACTCGTTAAGCAAAATATGAAGCAACCACTACGTAAACGCACGCTTCGTCGCTCTGCATCAACTTCCATCAGTCAACCAAACATTAAAGAAGTCGTTTCGCGCGAGGCATTGACAAATTACAGTGTGCTTTAATTGACTTCATCTAATTACATCTGGAGCTGCGTCGTGTTCGCAACCAATCATTAGTAACGAAATTAGTCGATAAGCGTTTAGGGAATCTCATTTTGATGCGTTCGAATTCGGTGGGTATGGAAGTGAACGAAACCACAATCTGTCAGCAGTATGGAGTCTGTTCGGGTTCTTGCATGTTGTCATATCTCATCCTTATCATATGCAAATTACAGCAAGTGTTCTTACTTTTGCATGGCCACCGTTTAAATATTTCATCATCATCAGTGTCATTATTGTCGGGTACTGGATATAGTTGAACAGCCAGCCCCGGCTTTTCGTCCAAACCTTCACACACGCACTACCAGCGCTCCTCTAGACTTGACTAACTTAATTATTTCGCACTCTTGATTTATAATAGGTCTAATTAGCTATTGGCTTCCCATGAGATTTTGATTAATTATCTCCTAATGGAGTATGACTAAATAGTGTCGAGTAGCATAGGTTTGTGGTTCAAGAGTGTACGCTTATGCTCAAATTGTACTAATGATAGTATGATTGCATTAGGATGGAAATTTGACAAGTTTCATTAATTTCTGGGCCGTGTTTTGGTTCAACAGCATAATTGTACAGCTACAGTAGAAACGATAAAATCTATGAAAGCAATGGTTTTACGTTTATGTAACTATGTTTGAATGGATAGAGTTCCAATTTAAAGAAATCTTACTAGAAGTCTGTGATTTATTTCAGACTACAAGTATCAGCTTTCAGCAACGTCGTTATAATATCGAGGATTGAAATAAATAGGCTTAACATAAGACGAATGCAAATATATTATTTATTATCACGCAAGCAGCATGTTAGTAGTGTGACCAGAAAAAATTAGTTCTACGGCCAATATTTCTCTGACTACATTATGTAGGGTACCTGGTTTACATTTTCTGAAAATATGGTGACCGTTATTTTAACCGAAACTTCGTTTGCCTTATTGGTGGTGAAAACATACCGAAATGGTGAAAATAGAATCAAATTTTTGATGGAAAATCTCGCTTGTCAAATTTTATGAATGTTGTAGAACTGAAAATATTTCCTGTTGACACAGTATTTTTTGGACCAAAAAACCCAATGGATTTCGGAACATTTTTTGCAACAAAACTTGACACTATTTCCAAGGTTTCATGAGAATAGAAACTAAATCATAAAACCAATCTAAAATGCCAGATTAATTCGAAGCACGGTCAAAGGAAGCAAGGATGTCATAAAAGCAATTGAACTGAGCACCAGGTTCCAGAAACTGGAGAGAGAAAAAACAAAATTCCAGGCGAACACAATTTTTAACTCACAATAAAGGTAATAAGCATACACATCAATCCAAGGTGCGTAATAAAACATAAAATAAGGTAGCTGAACAAAGACTCTCTAACAATGAATTGCTAAAACGAAACGATGAACTACTTAAAAAACTGATCGAAAAGGAAAACGAGTTAAAAATACGACAATCACAAGCAAAAGAAAGAAAGCGTCAAAGCCCCTCTCTCAAATAGGACTAATTCCATTTTACTGGTACGGACAAAAACCATCAGACAGTGGCAGAAATGTAGAGGATGTAGACATGGCAGAGAGCGGACTAAATCAAGCAGATCCAGCGATGCGAATTGACAGACTCGAATACATAATCTGCTTTCGTCTTCCTCTTATCTTTTTCACGCCAAAATCAAACTAAAAAAATACGCATTTAAAAACTAAACAAAAAAGCCTCTAAAAAGAACGAATAGACAGTCAAACATAGAAGAAAAGCCGCAAAAAAGAATAAAAAGGCTTCCAAAATAATCTTCAAAATTAGAAAAAAGGCTCCGAAAAAAAATCTTCAAAACAAGAAAATAACTCCAAAACAAGAAAAAATGTGCCAAAAAAATCCTTCCATAAGAAAATAGCATCCGAAAAAAAAAACAAAACAATCTCCAAAAAGTGTCCAAAAAGCAAAGCAAATGAGAACAAATAAACCAACGCAACGCATGTATTAACACTAGCGTAAAAACACTACCGCAAGCTTAACTTACACAAAACTCCACAATGGCAACGACAAATCACCCACTAAACAAACAGAACCACTTGCACAATATCTTATTCCAATCATATTCTGTCGGCTAGATTAATGGAGTATAGCCATAGCCGGCTCCTCAAAGAACGGAAGGTTAGAATTGAAAAATAAGGATTGAAAAAGTCCAGATCAAAGGAAGATTAGCAAGTTATTCACAGATTTCCTGGTAGACTACAACACTTACTATTTTCCTGGAGAGAAGAGCTTAAACGATATCATCCCAGAAGAGGTTAGAGATGAGCTTGAAAGACAGGGTTTTTTTTATCGTATACAAATCTTTCACTTAAAATTCAGGATAGATTCTTCAAAACCAATGAATGTTCTCCTTCTAAGAAACAAGCGAGAAAATTATAATATTCTGGTAATATTCCAGCAAGCATTAGAGAGACAAGCACAAAACCCGCGATTTTGTTGACGATTTTGATACAGTGTCTTAATTTTCAATAATTCGGGCACTTATTCAACAATTTAACATCCAGGTTCATTGAATCAAATTCAACAGAGTTCATCACTTCTCGAACTGTAAGAAGTTGGAGAAGAGAAGCCAAAAAGTGCAAATTGTGGAGACGAACATCTTGCCAGCTATGGGACTGCTGGTGAAAATCCCAAAATTTGTGAAGATCAATTACACAAGGAGCAAATGTGAATTCAAGTGCTGCACGACTTTTGCAAGCCAACTTGTGAAACTTCCATCCCAAACACGAATCAAAACCAACAATTCAAATATATCAATCCCTGGAGCATATGCGCCAATTTTTCGCCATCATGATTGAGCAACTACATGAAATTCTATTTAAAGCTCATCTGACACCACTCACTTTATTTCGATTTTTACGTGAATTGTCAATTATTCAGTATCTATAATTTTGTATATACAAAATATATTTTATATATTATATAAAATATTCAAATTTTTATGTGTTTAAGAATTGATATGCCCATTCAATAAATATTCCTCAAAACAGGCTACCAACTTCGGATCTCCAAATACATCCTGTAGAGAAAACAAAGAATGACTGGCAAGAGAAGAGGCATCGCGATCCTTGTCAGAAGAAAAATTACCCACCATTCTATTCAGACTGAGGAACATAGAAGCCACAAGCATAATAGTACAAAGGAGCTTTCTTGCAATCAAACTGGTTTCGACGTAACTTCTTTCTAGGTTGCCGTAGTTTATCGAAGACTTTTATGCATATTTCGACCACGCAGGTGCAGTTTTTTTGCTGGAGTCCCAAATATTTATCACCATTGGAGAGCTGTGAGAAGCTAAGATTGACCTAAATAAGTGCATCACAGAAAAACAATCAAGCCTATATATCCCGAATAAGTTTACGCCCTCCGGCTCTATAAGCAACTATGCAATATATCTTAAGATTTCACATGCATTAGGGCAACTTGGGACACGTCAATGTCCACGACGAGAGAGTCTCACTAAACAATCGACTTTTGAGTTCAGATGAGCAAAAAACAGAAGTTTTTGCGGATTGGTTTGAAAGAACCTTCAACTCTTCGAATCATTTTGAAAATCCACAGCTTTAATTTGAAGTAAAAAGCAGTATTAAATCCATCTTGTAAGCCAATTATTCTCCACCTCTGACTTCATTTACAACAGAAAACTTGACAATGTGTCGTCCGATCCCTTGGAAACATCCGATCCCTTGGAAAGTCAGAACAATATTCCCAGCCCCCAAGAAGGGAAATTCAAAAGATGTGAGTAATTTGAGCCCTATCTAACTTCTTCCAAATATAGCAAAAATTTTACAAGGATCAATTCTTAGGAAAATGCAGTCTTATATTGAAGAACAGCACATTGTACCTTCTGACCAATTTGGCATCAGGGCTCAACACTCTTACTACCCATGCCCTCCTTAAATTTCAGTGTGACACCTCAAAAGTGCTTCAACCAAGCCAATCAACCGCAGCTTGTTTTCTGGACAATGGGACAGCTTTTGTTTCTACATGGATAGACGGAATCGTTTATATTCTCTTATAGCACAACTATCCAGGTGACAATTTTAAAATAATTCAAATATTCCTCAACAACAGACACTTCTTCATCCAAATAGGCAAATCAATCTCTCCAATCAAAATTATCTCTAGTGGTGTACCTCAAGAATCAGTTTTAGGCCCCACTCTCTTAAACATTTTCACTGCAGAAATAGTAATCAGGCCAAAACCCTTCTGTATGCTGATGGCTCACTTATACATCAGCGTTTAATGCTAAGTAAGCTACAATTCGTGTACAAAGAAAATGATTACTATAAGGAGTGGGGGATTAAACTTAACGTTGCCAAATCCGAAGTCCTTCTAGTCAAGCCATCTGGTAGCAAAAATAAACGGTACTGAAGTCCAAGTGAATACACTAAAATATCTGAGAATCATCTTCGACGATAGAAATAAATTTCATCTTCATGGGAAAAATACGCTAGTGAAAGCTCGCTATGAGTATTATCAACTCTATCTTCTGTTGAAAAAATCATCTCCATTTTCTCAAAGGACAAAGTTTCTTATGTACTAACAGCTAATCAGGCCTATACTCAGCTACGGGTACCCCATCTGGATGACTATGTCTCAAAACCATAAAGAAAAGCTGGCAAAATTTGAAAGAAAAGTCCTGCGTTCCTGCACAGGAAAGTATTTTAATTCTGAAAACCGCTATTTTCTAACACAGTGCTATAAGAAGGAATTAACAAATCTCCTTTTCAGAAATACCTACTAGAACTTAGCGAAAAATTCCTGCCAAAATGCCACGACCATCCGAACCATCAAATTTTTAATCTCTCCGAAACTAATCTGGAGGCTCTCAGCTATATCTATCCTTCACCATTCGAGGCTTTCTTTAACATTGTGGCTACGCATAATCCTCGCAAAAATCAGACTTTTGCTTTTATATTTTCAGGCTGAATCCAAATAAGGACCATCCAAAAAGTATCAGTGGAACCCCAAGCGAAATCTATAAGTAAAAAACGAAACCTACAATAGCTGCGTTTTATTTTCATCCAGAGTGTAGTAGGTATCCTGGATGCATAATAAAACGATCCAGAGTAGCACGCGAGTTTTTTTCTGTCATACAATTGTCATTTCAAAATTTGAACTGTCATATAACCAACGCCGTTTTCAAATGTATGACTATTTATCCTGGTTGCCAGGGTGACATGAAAATTTTTGAAAATTCCAACTATTCCAGTTGACATGACTTTTCGAAATACGTTCCACAGAGAGCACGAGTACGAACTCCACAGAATTCACAAGTGTTCGTACTCTGGATGTTGTTGTTGTTTCGTGTGCAAATCGATATCCTGCACTACTCTGGATGTAAAATAAAACGCACCTAATGAGAGCTGTCTAGCGCAATAGAAAATGAAGCCAGTCACATTAAGAAATTATGTTAGATTTTTAAAACATTTTTCTAAAAGGCACCATCTTTAAGCAATTAGATGTAAATACATAGTACGAAAAATTAACTTTAGCATAGAATTTATTAAAAAAATCATAAAATTAAAAAAATAGAAGAAAAAATAATTAAGTGAATCGTAAATATGATAAGACGCTGAATAAAATTATTGTATTGTAATGTCCACGACGACAAGCTTAAAAGGAATCAGTTGACCATTTCACTAATGCCATAAAGCTGGCAAAAGCGGAGAATACCATCATAATTCTGAAAACACAGTCTTCACGAGCTTCGTAAGTAAATGAAGTTTTTTAAAATTCGGAGAATAACTAGAGGCATAGGTGACAAGCCAATAAAGAGGGAACTTAATCGGCTAACCAAAACTATATATTATATGATATTCCAACACCAGTACGAGCAGTCGACAGTGGGAGAGTTTTATGCAAAGCATCGAGCCTGAACTGGTATCCTTTGGTGACTTCAGGTCAAAAAAACAAGCCATTAATGTCACGAAACTAGGGTACATAGGGTCTCAATGTCAGAAAAACGAACAATGCCAATGCTTTTTGTAGAAAGAACAATCTTGCGGCGTGGAAATCAGACATCAATATTGTCTTTTTAAGGCTAGGAATATTCCTGAAATTGAAGGCACACAGGCTTCCTTTTATTTATAGTTAAAATTGATGATAGAATTACCTTTTCTCACCTGAATGAAAATGTCTACGAGAAAGGCTTACTCCTGGAAGAGTGTTTGGATTTCAAACTCAAGATAGCAAAGACCACAGAACTCCAAATAGTAAGAGTGGTTAAACACATCCCAATAGGTCTCAGCCATTAAAGGGCGACCGGAATGGTTGTGTTAACATAACCAGTGACGCCTTCGACCAAGTTTGCAATGCAGGACTAATTTTCGAAATAACGTACGCTTTCCACTTATAAAAATCATATTAAGGGTGGAACTCTTCACTTGTTTCATATCAACCTTCTGAATCATCGTCAATGATAGAGCAAAGAGCAAAGGTTCACAAGATTATTACCGTTGCATAAATGTGGTAGCATTATCTATTGGCAAGGAAGCCTGCAAGTGGTATAACCTCTTTGGGAAATTCAAAATGAATCATCTAGAACAGAAGTATCATACAGATTTGAAAACTTTCCCGATATCTAAGGCATACGCTACCGTAGTAGTGGTCCTCTTATTCAACGGGGACGCAATCTGATCGTGCAGTTATGAGATGGCATTCTACATACTCACTAAGGAATAAATTTTCTTTGGATTTTGCCGGTTTGCTTGAATAATTTTCCAAATTTATTCAGAACTGGTAACCGTTTTATTTGCATGAAAAATTATAGGCACTTGGGAAAACCTTTTTTTCTAAATTCTATATTTTACTTCAATTTAAATCAGCTGTACGTTTTTCAGTTTCATTCAGAAAGACAGCATATGTTTTACTTTGTTAAGCATTTATAGAGTTTTATTGTGAAAAACCAAAGTAATGTGCTGATCATATTTTGTCGATCGATAGGCTCTTTGCACTTAAGAAAATAGCATAGAACAGTAGCTTTTTTGATTGTTTTACGAGGGTCAGGTAGAACTGATTTAACCTCGAACTCACCATCGTAGCAAAACATGATCTAACGTCCCAAAATTAAAGTCACTCACATTGTCAGCAAATAAAGACTCGCATGTGAGTAGAACCTCTTTTAGATCCTGTAAACCTGTAAACTTCTTTACTCAGCATTTCAAACATTCGTATGCCAGAAGCTGATTGTCGATACATGCCCTCAATTCACTTTACTCAAACTTTTAACAGAAACTCAAATGAACGTCACTCAAACATCATAAATTGTTCCAACGGATCGAAAAACAAAATACTGCGAAGAATCAACAAAAATCAATTCGGATTCATAAAAATTTAATAAAACGGGATCACAAGTCTGATACAAGTTACGATCACGAAAGTATATACATATGATGGATCGAGACAAGCTGGTCGTAAAATTCATAACATGAAAAGCTAATTTCGTGCACATGTATCCATAGCGTATACATAGGCAGGCATCAACAAAGTCTCCTTGGCCGAACACACTGCAGCCTGTTTGTATTCACAAGAACTGCTTCAGTCTGTCATATTCCAACGTTTATGCCTTTCAGCAAAGTACTCAATCCTCTCGATTATTTCAAGTAGAATCCTTTCGCATTTCACCGTCGTTTCCTACTCTTTATCATCTCCCGCCACAACCGTCCGTCGCGTCACAGCTATCGTTGTGCATTCGAGAATCGAAGTATTTTAATGAGTTTTCATCGTTGTCATCATTTTGGTGACATTTTTCCGATAAGTCGGCCTGACGTTTACCCTTGAGATTGAATTATTCAACAAGCACGGAATCAACAAAAAATTGGAAAAACGACCAGAATCTGAGCAGTCGAAACGATGTCTGTTTGTCAATGTCCGCCAAGCAGTTGATAAGTGAAAAGATAGCTCCATAATCTTAGAGAATATAATACAGAGCAGAAACAGAACAGAAAAGTACAACTTACCATCGAACATTCAGGCCGTTGCTGACATATCGCTTCCTTAATGGCAAACTGAAATTAGACAAAAAAGAAAAAACGATGAGAATTTACTGGAAAATAGGGAAGCGAAAGGAAATGAGTATTACGTTTAATGTGGAGAGTTTCGAGGAAATCTTTAAGATTGTCGTTTGAAGAAGTGAAGTCATTTTTCAACTTTCACCAAATCTAAATGATTAATGATTTCAACTGCCTTAGTATTTATGGCCGCGCAACTTTGCATGGCGAGCAGCTCGAAATTCAAAAATATAATTTGGGCTAGTTTATTAACATGGCCTGTTATTATGATATTTGCAAATATAGCCTAAAAAGTATGTTGCTATTAACGGTTTATGTGCTTCGTTGATTTATGTATTATTGTTTTAGTGGGAACAAAAATCACAGACCGATACTGTTCATCCGAAATGTTTGCGGGTTTTGTTATTCAGAATAATTCATTTAGTCATAAATGCATGGTGGTTTAAGGCTTATTCGTTTTTTTCTCTGCATCTTTTTTCTATTAAACTACTAATAATGTTTTGGGACTATACCATTTTCAAGCCAAATTCGTAATTATTTTCTTCTTCGGCATATTCATTATCTTAATTGAAAATTTCTTTTCTACCTTTGCAGCAGGCAAATCCTCCTCCATCAATTGCCAACAACGAATGCAAATCGAATATTTTCAACAGCTTTTTTTTTTCTTACTGACTACCCCAGCATGTGTTATTCACTCTACTTACATCTTTGCAGAAAAAATTGGTATATTTTTAAATGAGCCCAATTTGTCTTCGGTGAAATCCGAGGGCGGCTGTCAATCCAGTACTGGAACCGTTCTCTCATTCAATTTTGTTCGTATCTATATAATACACGTATTTACGGACAATTCATCTCATAAATTTGCAATGTAAAATTTTCCCATTCGAAACGAAAATGAGCGAAAAAGTATCCATAATATTAATGAGAAGTAAATTTGTTATCAAGATTCATAATTTAAACGGTGCTAAGTGAATACGTGTCCGGCGGAAAATGATTTATGTGCACAAATGATGAAACAGACGAATGGTTGAATGATGAGTGATGAAAGATATGTGCAGTCGTAAATAATACATAGATTGTAATGGACAGATAGTGAACGTAACATTGTTATTGCTGTTAGATGAGGGTAATCACTATATGGATACCTAAGTGCTCATAGACGGTATTGACGGAGATATGCGAAGAAATGAAAGTCTACTTGACCACAAGATGAGGGTAATCAGTAGCTCTGCGGCTACAATTTTCGATAAAATAAATCAATGTATCTAAGTAATTGATGAGAGGCATAATTTACAATTATATCGAAATTACGAATTGGAAATTTCGTGGTTGTATTCTATTGTGTGGTTTCTTTACATAGCTGAAGATTTGATGATAAACGAAAGAGAAAAGTTGAAGATATTAGATTCCGGATTGATGATTAGAAAATTGTTGGTATCTATCTTTTCGATGAAAGTTTTCGTTTACACTTTTCTCTTCTTAAGAAATCACTCAATTGAAATTTCAGATTAGAAGAATTACACGCTTCATCTCTGGTAAATATTGATTTGAATAATGAAGCATGAAAAATGAAATTGCGCTTTCGTTTATTCGAAGTCAGTCGAGCTCTTCCAACTTAGTCTCAGAAATAAATAAAAAGTGAAGAAAATATGGACTATCAATATTGCCTGGACATGGCTTAAAAATGACCTACTCCAGCTGAAAGTCAAGTATCTGCGATGATTTTTTTCGAGCATATTCATATTATTGTATTGGTCTGGCATATTAAAAGGATTTTTTTATAGATCTCCAATTTCAAACTTTAATAAAATAAAAAGTACATTTTTGCAAACGTCTGAAGCATCCGATGGTCATACGGCTTTAATGTTTGCTCCAATTGGATTTTGCAGCCCTTTAGACCAAGATCTTTGCGCCAATTTTTTTTTCAAAATGGATGGATAAATCCAACTTCTTGCGTACGACAGCTAATCGATATATGTGGATTTTCAGCAGCACTGTCTTCGACGGCAGCAATATTTTTTTCGGAACGCAATGCTTTCAATCTACGGTTCAACAAACGTGAAGCGGTTGGAAAATCTCTGAATTGATCTTTGAGTTTGCACAACTGAACACTGATTTCGGAAATTAGTTTCCACGATTTGTAAGTATGTGCTGTTCATTATCCTTTCTGGTTTTATATATCATAGCATTGATACTAGGGTATTAGGAAGTGCCAGATATAGAATGTAGTTTTTTGCACTGAGTTTGGTTCATGGTGAATTCAATGTTATGTTGTCGCTAAATTCGGGATACAAATCTTGAACTGAGCAAACTTTTAGGATTTCATTTTAAGTTTTGAAAATTTTATACGTTATACTGTTTGGATACATAAAATGTCGCATCCAAATATAACATAACTTGTAAATTCAAGAAGTACTATTGAGGTTACAAAAAGCCGTTTACGATATAAAACTATTCCAACATTTACTGAAAATATATTTTTAAAAAAAACAGCTGTTTTTTAAAGATAAAAGCTAATGCTTAGTAAATAAGCATTCGTTTCTCGTGGTCTCTTTCAGGCTCTCATCAAGTCTAGGTAATAGTGTCTGAGACTATGTACGCCAGCAAAGCTGAGACGATCTACGATGACAGAAGTATTTTATTTTCGACATTTTCAAAGTCTCGTCATGTTCAAAGTCTCGATTTATTCGAAGTCGGGTTTGACATGCATGCTAGTTTAGTTAAGACGTGAATACATTGTTGACGGATGTAAACATCTGTTGAGTGGAGTGTCCTTAAGTTTTGAGTACGAGGTAGTTCTGAAGGAACTTCAGAACTTAGATTTGAGAGTTGAGACTGTGACACTGTCGAAAATCAATAAGATTTACCTCGACTTATATAGAGTGGTAGGCGGAGAAACAGCCGAACTGGTCAAACTATTGAAGGTGAAGTTTGCTCTTCACGAAAAATGTTGGCATGATTCTTCTAACACCGCTTTTGAAACATGTTGCGTTGACTGTGCAGAAAACATCATGCTAATTTGTGGAATTCGGACGCGAACGCATCACAATCGAAATGACTGGTGTGGGGATCAGAGAATCACCATGTTCACTAATCTGAATGTTCGGAGAGAAGATGCGAGATCGAAAAATATATGGTAGGGAGTTTGAAACTACTCCAGTAGGAAATCTGAACCCTACAGCCACCCAACAAGCACGGATGACAAGCTTCTGTACTAAGAATTAGTTACGTTGCAGTCCTTCTTTCAATCTTTCATTCAACCAAATCTCCTCAAGCTCATACATCAAGAGATCGCAATGACTTTTGATAAGTGTTCCATCACGCTAATCGTGACAGTTTGGAAATCTTGCCCATTTTACTCAAAAGTTCGCGATCTAAGGTACTTAATGAATGAAAAGTATAGTTTTATATTTTTCAATGTAATTATTCTTACCATTTCTTCTTCAAAATGGCTTTCTACAACCGCCTTCATCTTCGTCCCCGCAACACCTTTTTAAAGATTGAAAAAAGGAAAAAATCACTAAGAGCAATGTCCGGACTGTAGGGTAAGTGGTCAATTTCTGCGGATCCCGTAGCTTTCAAGGCATCTCTCACAACCCGAGCGGTGTGAACGGGCGCGTTGTCTTGCAGAAACATCACTCCGCGCGCCAAATTGCCGCATCTCTTCTGTACGACTACCTCACGCGCCTAACCCAGTAAAATAGCGTAATACTGACCGTTCATTGCAGTCCCTTTAGGCATGTAATGCACTACTAAAATTCCCTCGTTATCCCAGAAATTG